>JADRCH010000214.1:2355660-2426139 GCA_019843965.1 Rhynchomys soricoides | reverse complement strand
CACTCCAGATATAGTCAAGTTGACAATCAGAAATAGCCACTACAGTGTGCCACATTCAGCTTGTTTCTACATGGGTGCTAGACATCTGAACAACAAGCATGTTACCAACTGAACCATCTTCAACCTGGAATTTTAGTTCTTGAATATCTCTTTCCCAAAATAGCCTGGGCTTGGTGTTCATCTTTGAATAGAATTTAAACTTTCATTATTAGTCTGTTATAGATTCTTCAACCTATTTTCGATTTATGAGAAGATTTATGTGGTCTTTGGATGCTGCTTATATTAACATTTTTCTCTTAAGGGAGAAACCAAATGCATTTGTACCTAGATCATGCGTTTCATTGAAATGTTGTTCTTTTGCCAGGCAGTGGTGGCACACGCCTTTAATCCCAGCACTCAGGAGGCAGAGACAGGAGGATTTCTGAGTTCCAGGCCAGCCTGGTCTACAGAGTGAGTTCCAGGACAGCCAGGGCTACACAGAGAAACCCTTGTCTCGAAAAACCAAAAAAAAAAAAATCGAAAAAAAGCAAAGCTTTTAACATTAGAAGGTAGACTCCTGGGGAACACTGTCTAGTTTTTAGCTGTGTAATCTATGTCAGATGGTGCTAATGTTTAATAGCTTTCTTCAAACAGTTTATTTCAGGGTCGAGGACAGCTAGTGGGGAGCCAGGTCTCTATCACCATTTGGGTCCCAGGGACTTAGTTCAGGTGGCCAGGCTTGGTGGCAGGAGCCTTTACCTGCTGAGCTAGCTCAGCCCAATTTCTCCATTATCTGTGGTGCTGCCCAAATGGCAGTGCTCATAATTCACAGCTGGATACACAGCTGGCTCCTTTTCGGTTCTGGTTCTGATTTGTGAGCTTTGAAGGAAGTACAAAACAGGAAGTGGGATTTGTAAAACCTGACCCCTAAGCCAAGAGTTATGGAAGATCTTTTTGGGCAATAATGATCTCTTCATTTTAAATCCCAAGCTTCTTTCCCCCCAAATTGTTGGAAGTAATGGCATCCCTGCAGTGACTGGTAGGCGCACCTTGCAAACAGGACAGATGACACATCAGAAAGTGTCTCCTCGTGTGACGGTTATAGATGTCCTTTGTTGTAAGGTATCACTAGTGATCAGACCACAGTGCCTTTAAAGAACTGTCACAACCGAAATCCAGTCCAGATGCCCAGCCTCTCCAGAGTTCACACACACTTTCATCTGACCCTGCTTAATCTTATGTTCACATTTTTGCTTTTGCCTGTTTCTGAACCTGCTTTTCATGAGTTGTGCTTTTATTAATTTACTTATTGAGTGGCTGGGTGTGCCTGTGGAAGTCAGCACAGCTTTCAGCAATCTGTTCTCCTCCCACCGACTGACTGTCTTGGGGGATCACACTCAGGGTATCAGCACCCTTATCTCAGCAGCTCCTCAGTTCACTTTTTGTATAGTTTTCTGAGTTAAAAGCCTAATTTATATTTGGTACCTACTGCAGCAAAGACAGCCGGCCACTCACCCCTGCCTCCCTGGTATTACACACAGGCATGCGTCTCGTGTGGAGGTGAGGGTTCTCCGTATAACTTTGATAGCCCCTCATGGAGCCAGAAGACCATTAATCGGGCAGGCTGCCCAGCAAGCTCCTCCTTTGTCTCTGCCTTGCTAAGGTGGGGTTACAGGTAAGTTCCACCACATGGGGAGTTTTCACATGGACAGTGGGGATCCAAACTCAGGCCCTCATTCTTGTGCAGCAGGAAGCTGAGGTGTGGCTCCCCAGCCCCAGGAGCTACTCTAGAATTCCCTGGTTGCATTACAGACCTGGACTTGTTCACAGGATTCTAAATATTTTTAAATTCCTTCTTTAGCCTGGGATTGTTTTTTGTTTTTTTTTTTTTTAAATATTTTTGATGGTCTATGTGAGTGGATGCCATGTGTTTGAGGGACCTGTGGAGGCCAGGAGAACACCAGGTCCCTTAGATCTGCACTTACGGGCAGCTGTGAGTGGCCTGATGTGGGTCTGTAAGGGCAGCAAGCACTCTAACCACTGAGCCATCTCTCCTGCTTCCTAGATTGAGATACTGAAGGGCCTGACTTTTTTTTTTTTTTTTTTTTTTGAGGTGTTAAGAAACCTTATGCATGCCAAGGAGCTGTCATTGAACAACAGTCCCACCCCACAAACCATGTTTAAACATGAGACCGGGAATGTTGGTCATGGGCTGAAGGTCAAATGAGTGAATCAATGGTACTAAATCAATCTTTGTTTTGTCTTAAATGCAAGTGTACTTTTGGGGAAGCAGGTCAACACTTTATATTTGTGTGTCTGGGTGTTAATTTTTTTAAGATCTGAAAAAGCTGTAGAAGTGGCTCAGTGTTTAACTACTTGTAGCCCAAGTGCGAGGACCAGAGTTCAGATCCCAGAACCCATGTAAACGCTGGGTGGGGAAGATGAACAGCTCATACTTCCAGCCTCGGAAGGCAGAGATGGAGGGCTGATCTCCAGAGCAAGCTGGCTAGTGACGCTAACACACTGGTGAGCTCTAGGTTTGACTGAGACCCTGCCTCACTGACTAAGGTAGAAGGCGGGATGTTTCCCAAGTGTGTGTGTGTCTGCCTTGCTGCTGTCCCTAACACTGCTGTTAGCGTCTGAGGGCAGTGGCTGATTTTCCAGTTTTTCTTATCATTTCGCACCTTTGTGTGCTATTTTCTTCCAGGTATGCTTCTGCAAAAAGTTTAAAACATTTTCACACTATGTGGGTTCCAGAAATTGAAATTGGGTCATTAGGCTTGGTGGCAAGTGGCTTAATCTGTTGTGCCATCTTGCTGGTCCTAGAATTATTATTCTGGCACAGCCTGTTATTTAATAAGTTCATTTTTGTGAGTACTGTTAACATTGTTCCTATATATTGTATCTTGTGCATGTGTGCGCATGCATGTGTCAGAAGCCAACCTTGGGTGTGTGTCTCACTGAAACCTCAGGTCCACTAAGCTCATCTGACTAGTGAGCCCCGGGGGTTCACTTATCTAGAACTTAAAAGGGCGTGCCACCATGCCCAGCTTTTATGTAAGTGCTGTGGATTGAACTCAGGCACTAGATCCCCAATCCCTTAGTCTATTTTCTTTTTTTCCTTTTTTGGTTTTTTTTGAGACAGGGTTTCTTTGTGTAGCCTTGGCTGTCCTAGAACTGGCTCTGTAGAGGGGGTTGGCCTTGAACTCACAGAGATCCTCCTGCCTCTGCCTCCCCATTGCTGAGATTAAAGATGTACACCACCACCGCTTGGAGTTTATTTCATCTTCTGCCTCAACTAAATCTGTCATGTTTGCTCTGCCCCCTCTTCCCTCTTCTTTTTATGGTGCAAGACCCCAGGACCTATGACTTCTCAAAAGCTCTCCATGCTTTCACTCCTGCACTACTACTTTACAGCCAAACTTGACCAAGTTTCTCCTTTCAAGCCTGACTCATGAATGAATTGTACTTCTGGAAGTGGAGGCAGACGGGAAAGCCTGTTTAACCAAATACATAATTTTAGTCTTATCAACTATCTTGCATCTATTCTTGCAGGGTAAACCAACTGCTATAGTCTGGTTCTACTTCCGATGTCTAGTATCCTATAGGATTTAAGATTTTTCTCTGAAAAAAAGTTTTGGCCCCCAGTTTAATATTTCTGAACAATTTTTTTTCTGCAGTAGTGGCGGAGGATTTAGAGGCTTCTGATGCAGTTCTCAGCACTACCTGGGAAGCTGCCCGCCACGTGGTGAGCTACTCACTCCAACAACACTGTCATGCTCATAGTCTCTTATTTCTCATGTTTTTAGCATTCTCATTTTTCTGCAGTATGGTGCAAATACAATTATGTAGCACTGACTTTCCAAAAAACTAAAGCCTGCTGGCAATGGTGGTTCATGCGTATAGTTCACGCTAGCACTTGGAGGCTGGGGCAGGAGGGTGACTGGAAGCTTGATGCCGACCTGAGCTACAGAGGCTCTGCTCAACACTCCCCTCAGCTGGGTGGCGGCAGCTCACATCTTTAATCCCAGCACTTGGGAGGCAGGTAGATCTCCATGAGTTTGAGACCAGCCTGGTCTACAAATTGCGTTCCAGGCTAGCCAGGACGATACACAGAGAAACCCTGTCTCATGAAAAACAAATCACACCACTACTTAAAAACATTACTTTTGGGCTGGAGAGAAGGCTCAGCGGTTAAGAGCACTGACTGCTCTTCCAGAGGTCCTGAATTCAATTCCCAGCAATCACGTGGTGGCTCACAACCATCTGTAATGGGATCTGATGCCCTCTTCTGGTGCGTCTGAAGACAGCCACAGTGTATTCACATACATAAAACTTTAAAAATAAAAACATCACTTTTACAACTTAACACTATAAAGCTCAAGCTGATATTTTGAGGTAACAAAAAGTACCATCTGGTTTGGGACTGGATCCGGTCACATGTTGAACATTTAATCATTTCTCTTAGGTCCACTGGATTGACAGTGACAATCAAATCACATCTTGGTACAGAAAAGAAGACACATTTTCTATGCTGAGTTCTAAAGAAGGAGGACGAAGCTCTGGCCTCTTAACCCTGAGGGTCCCCATTTCCAGTACGTTAACCTGTATCTTTTTTTTTTTTTTTTTTTTGGAAACAAGTCTTAATATTCAAATTAGCCCAGGCTAGTTAGTTTCAGGATTCACAGATATCCTCCTGCCTCAGCCTCCTAAGTGCTAGGATAATAGGCATTTGCACACAAGGAGAAATGAAGCAAAGGCTGAGTTTCAGTTTGGTTACTTCCTGACTATAGCCTGGGGTCTTCAGAGTGGGAGTTGTAGCTCCATATTAAAAGTCCCTATCAAGTGCCACACAGAGCTGAACAGAGACATGTTGTTCATCTCTGTGTGCTCTTTAGTGTCAAGGTTCATATCCACTTATGATCTGTGTCCGTCAGTTTAAAAAGCCCTCAAAGCTATTTAGAAACCCTAACAGCAGCTCTACCAGCCCTTCCTCTGCACACGTGCAGCCTAACTTCTAGGACTGCAAATGAAAAGGTTAACGCTCTATGCGGCAGCAGTCCATGTCTGGAACCTTGGGGCTGAAGCAGGAAGACTACCGAGTCTGAGACCAGCCTGTTCTACATAGAGTGAGTTTGAGGCTAGCCAAGGCTACACGACGAGACCACATCTGTTTCACAACAACAGAAATGTGGAAAGCCGCTTAACCAGCAGTTCTCCATTGTGGGTCCCGACTCCTTTAGGGTTGCAAACATATCCTGCATATCAGATATTTGCATGATGATTTATAACCGTAACAAAATTACAGTTATAATGTAGCAACAAAATGTGACGGTTGGGGGTCACAACATGAACTGTATTAAAGGGTCACAGAATTAGGAAGGTTGAGAGCCACTGCTCTGAAAGATAAACTGTATCGTCAGTCAGACTCGAAAGTCTTTAACAACTAAATTAAAGATAAAAACCGAACACCCCAGCCCTTTAACTACCGGTCTGATAGGCAGCCTCCGCAGCCGTCTCTGAAAGGCCGACCGCTGTCATCCACGTGGTCTCCAGCTTTAGGTACTCCTGCTGTTTTGAAGTCATCTGCAAGTTTAGAAAAGAGCTCCAGACACCATGAAGGGGCTAGCACAATCACTCTCAGGCTGACAGTTTAGACGCCACATTGAAGACCATCATATGGAAATGACTAGCAGGCTCACTCACCTCAACTCTGGCTCCTATAATCACCTGCCACACTTCATCTTCCTCCTGGGAGTTCATCTTCCCAAGTAAACTTGTGTATTGTCGATACAGAGACACTAACGTATAAACAGCCTACAAACACAGAATGATAAGCGAGTCAAGAGAGGCTCCCTGAAAGGCCTAGTGTCGCTTATACCTTCAAATAACAAAGTCCTGGGGTGGCAGTGTGTCCTGTGATCTCAACACTCAAAAGGCTGTGGCAGGAGGATTTCAAGTTCAAGACCACCCTGGGATAACAGAGCAAACTTGAGGCCAGCTTGAGCTACATATAAGACTGTCTCAAATAAATGTAAAAGGAGCTTTTGTCCACTGAGCTGTGGGGATCCCTTTCTTCCTCAGCCAGGGTTAGAGGCCAAGACCAGCCCTTGGGTGTCTAGTGGAACACTATCATGAGTGGACAGCTCTGTTGTCCTGCCTCAAACACAGAAATTAGAGGCAGAGCTGACACTGGGCAGCCAGCTGTGTGATTCCAGCTTAGGATCCAACATTACTGTCCCCCACCACACACAGGGCACTTTGTTTGGTTTGAGATAGGGTTTCTGTGTGTAGCCCTGGCTGTCCTGGAACTTACTTTGTAGATCAGGCTGGTCTTGAACTCATGGAGAACTGTCTGCCTCTCAAGTGCTGGGATTAAAGGTGTGTGCTACCATCTCCTGGCCTTTTCTTTTCATTTTTTAAATTTTATATGCATGCCTCCACATGTGTCTATGTGAGTGTCAGATCCCCTGGAACTGGAGTTACGGTCAGGTGTGAGCTGCCATATGGGTGCTGGGAATTGAACCTGTGTCCTCTAGAAGAGCAGCTACTGCCCCTGACTTCTGAGCCATCTTTCCAGCCCAAAACTATTATCCAATTTACTTTATATATGTGAGTACACTGTCACTGTCTTCAGACACACCAGAAGAGGGCATCAGATCCCATTACAGATGGTTGAGAGCCACCATGTGGTTGCTGGGAATTGAACTCAGGACCTCCGGAAGAGCAGTCAGTGCTCTTAACCGCTGAGCCATCTCTCCAGCCCAGCAACATTTTTTTTTTAAATAAGACCATACTGTAAATATTTGAAGCCTAAGAGCCTTATGACCTCTGTTAAAGCTAAACTTTCAATACATACATAAAAGCCTAAGTTCCAATAAAATATGAACAGAGCTATGTGAATAGACCAGATGTGATTACGAGCCAGCGTTTGCAAACTGCTGGGTTAGCAAACCCTTGCTCAAGAGGGGAATGAGGGTGGTAGGCCGGCACCCCTAAACCTCTGGATTCTATCACAACACTGAAAAAAGATAAAGACAGCACAGAAAGAGACCTACCTTAGTATACTCGGTGATTGCTTCAATCAGCGCATACGTGGTTTGAGACAGAAAGGTAGAGGTACTATCTGTTACCAAAGACACAGCCCTCCTCATCAATGCTTCGTTATTGAGAGACTGGGGCTCTGATTTCTGAAAGACAAACACTCACTCAGCTTCCAATTTGCAGAATGCTCAAGATAAACACTTCACGGTCTCAGAAGACCCCCGATTTATACTTCTTTGGGAAACCATTCTTGGGCTTTGAGGACTTAAGGTAGCACAGGGACACAGCTCAGGGTAAAGGTCTCCATTATTGTCTGCCCCAGAGAACAAAGCACCTTACACAACAAAACTAACCCACGAAGCTACAGTTCACTTGCTGTCCTGGTGTTAGATGCTGAAAAAATAAAGACATTTTCTAACCCCAGCACTTGGGAGGCAGAGGCAGGCAGATCTCCGAGTTGGAGGCCAGCCTGGTCTACGAAGGGATTCCTAGGATAGCCAGGGATACACAGAGAAACCTTATCCCAAAAACCCAAATATAGGGGCTGGAAAGATGGCTGCTCTTCCAGAGGTTCTGAGTTCAGATCCCAGCAACCACAGGTGGCTCGCAACCACAGGTGGCTCACAACCATCTAAAACACGATCTGATGCCCTCTTCTGGCACACGGGTGTATATGCAGATAGAGCACTCATACATAAGTCTTAAAACAAACAAATCTATAAAAAAAACATTCTCTTCCCCCATTTCAGGAAACAGGATAAACACCTACCTAAAAAACTGAGAGTAATCAAGTGTCACGGAGCAGGGATTTTTGGAAGACCAAAAATCAGTGGAACCTTATATGGAATTTGGTCCCTCTGACTAAAAACTGACAACTGCAGTGATCCGTCATCTAAATAAGTAACTCTTTCCTCTGACAGAGACCTCACTGTATCACAAGCAGTTGCTCTCATTTACTTACTGCCTTGGTTTGGCTTTGTGGAGTATACGCTCCCAGAGCAGCTGTTAAAGGCAGCATGACTAGGAAAGGTTTTCTGACACACGAATAATCAAGAGCTTCACAACATCTGTAATTCAGACAGACCTCAAACTCAAGAGCTACCCAGAATGACAGCTCTGCTCAAAGGAAACTTTTTTTAAAATTAATTTAACTTATTTTTTTGGTTTTTCGAGACAGGGTTTCTCTGTGTAGCCCTGGCTATCCTGGAACTCACTCTGTAGACCAGGCTGGCCTCGAACTCAGAAATCCACCTGCCTCTGCCTCCCGAGTGCTGGGACTAAAGGCGTGCGCCACCACTGCCCGGCTGATTTTATTTTTTTACTTATTCACTTTATATCCCAGTCACTGCTCCCCTCCCCCATTACCCCCCCCAACACAATTCTTCCCCCATTACCCCCTTCTCTGAGTGGTTGGCGGGCCCCTGGGTATACCCAACACTGGCACTTCAGGTCTCTTTAAGGCTAGGTGGGAAGCTAACTTTTGACATAGCCCCTTGAAAACCTGAGAACAATAACGTTAACTTTACAATGTATTCTCACCACTGTGGTTATCACTACTTTTTACAATGAAATCCAGGCACAGAAAAGTCATTTGACTTTCCCTAGAAATCACAATCCAGTTAAACCTCAAAGCAAATCTTCTCCCAAGCCTGTGCTTTCTCATGTTCTGCTGACCCAACATAGTACAACACAGACTGTCATCAAACATCAAAACATACGTCCGTCTAGTAGCCAGGAAAAGGACATCTGACCCGGAACTCAGACTTTAAAAGGATGTGACTTGGTACTGAAGAAGCTAGGACTAGAACGGCTAAGGTCCTTGGAAGGAAGGAAATGAAAGCCAGGTTGGCACGAGAAAAATACACCTGGTTAGACTACCACAGTGCAGGCAGAACTACAGTTAGCTCTGTCGCTCACAGTGGAGCCATGGAGTTCTGACGGCAGGCCCACACTGCAGGACAGTGACTGCAGCAGTTCTAGGCCTGTGGCCCAGAACTGACTAGTGGCTGGATCTTAGAAAGCTGAAAATGAAGAGGACAGACCCCACAATTCACAAAGGAAAAAATAAAACCTTGGGGGCTGCAAGATGACCCAGCTGTTAAGGAGGCACTTGGCTGCTGGGCCAGACCACCCTTCCTGCAGCTGTCCTCTGATACTCACCCACAACTCAAAATTTAGCTCTTCTCCATAAACCACATAGCCAGTGACTAGGAAAAAACAAAAAACAAACAAACAAACAAAATACCACTTTCCTATCAGCTGCTCACTGACATTTCCAAAATGTAACTTTCTTCCAATGGAGACCTACTCCTCTATCCTAGCAAATGGCAATTCAAGTGGAAAACAGCTTTTCCTTCACTCATTCCTCTGCTGCCTGCCAGCCATCACCTCCTCTAAACTGTAATTTAACCAGATCATAATATTCCAAGTACAAATCTTTCTCAGCCTTCAGAGAAAACCCAAAGCCCCACAATGAGCCACAAAAATCGGTCACAGTATTTGACCCCTGGTTCACTCTCCAGCCTCACTCCACTCTGCCTACTTAGCTTTGCTGTATACCACACAAACTACAGCTTCTAGGCTTGCCTGTAACCCCTTCTGCTGGAGGCCTCTCCCTCACCCAGGTTACCGAGTCAGCTTTCTTGTAACACCCTTAAATGAAGCAGTTTCACCCCATTGCACCATATTTTTATTCACGTTACATCTTTTCTGAGACAGGTCTTCTCTGTCCTGGAATTCACTTTGTAGGCCAGGCTGACCTTGAACTCATAAGAGAAATATCTGCCTCTGCCTCCTGAGTGCTGGAATTAAAGGTGTGTGTTACCATCTCCTGGCCTTTTCTTTGGGTGCCTTTTAAAAAAAAATTATATGCATGCCTCCATGTGTCTGTGTGAGAGTGTCAGATCCCCTGGAACTGGACTTACAGTGAGGTGTGAGCTGCTCTATGGGTGCTGGGAATTGAACCTGGGTCCTCTGGAAGAGCAGCTACTGCTCCTGACTTCTGAGCCATCTCTCCAGCCCAAAACTTTGAACTCAGGACCCCTGGAAGAACAGCCTAACTACTGAGCCATCTCTCTAGCCTCCCCCACTCTACACAGAAATCCCCCTGCCTCTGCTTCCCTGAGTGCTGGGATTAAAGGTGTGTGCCACTGCCATCCAGCATGTGTGTGTGTGTGTGTGTATAAGCAGAGATCTCAAGATAAAATTAATCTAAGCTAGCCTCAAACTTAATTTTCCTGCCTTAACCGCCCCCCCCATGTTGGGATTATAGAAATGCACCACCACACTCATGTATTTATTTTCTACCCTAAAGTACCTTTTATGATAGTAAAAATTTGTATTTTCTCTCCCTCTTGCCTTCCCAGTTGTTCAGTAGTTTGCTGAATGAAAGGCTCCTGCTAACAGACTGTCCTGTTCTTCTATCTCATCTTTCCTTTATGTGACTTTACTACTGCTCAGGGGGACAGAGTCTGACTCCTGGTTAACTCTGGCCTCCTTCATTCCACAACTAATCCTGCCCTCCCTACTTATCCTCAAAAACAAGAGGTCTCTACAATAGAAGCTCCTCCTCAAGTAAGTCTGTCTAAACTGGTGGGATCTAAAATGATTGCCAGCGACAGCCAAGCAACCTCTAACCTCCTTAGTCACAAGAATAGTCACTAGATGCACTCTCCAGTGCTAGGACAATTGACAATTCAGTGAAGACTAAACCATTAAAAAAAACCCAAAAAACAAAAAAGAAGTAGCATATGAATTCCCAGGAAACAGCCCCCACCCTCAGAAACATATGACTGTCCCTCCCGTTTCTGCCTATCCTCCCCACTTGAATTCTTTTACGATGTATTTTTGGTCCATACCTGGTATCATAAGTCAAAATTTAAAAAGTACAAATCTGGACCCTCAAAGATCAAGCAGCTCATTTGCAAAGTTTATCCCTTTCTGTTTTGGTACAAGAATAAAGGTCTACTTCCCAGTTCAACTGATGCTCAGATTTCAGGGGTGGTGGAATGGGAGCAAAATCTGGTAAGCACTGTTTCTATAACATGAGAAAATGAAAATGGGAAATTTGCTCAACTCGGAAGATGTTGACATAGTATACAGTACCTGTGAAAGGGTGGCAGCTTGTCTGATGCTCAGGAGTTCACTAAGACCTGGAAATAGTCTCCAGGTCCAGTCAGGGTCCGGGTGTTCTTTCTCTGTCCCTTTTTACCCTACAATAGTCACATGACTATCCCTTACCTGAGCAATAGGAACGGCACACAGTGCCACACCAAATCCAGTCAACATAGTTTTGTGCCATGGTTTTATCAATTCTGAGAAACAGCGTTTCTTAGAGTTAGCAGAGACAGGAAAACGCTGTCCGTACCTGGAAACATAAGTCAAAATTTAAAAAGCACAAAAAAATCTGTAAAAGGCTCTTTGGTCTGCAGGAGTTTGGACCAAGCAGTAAACTAAATGAGAAAGTGCCAGCGGTCTTCCAAGAAAATAAACCACAGGCCGGCCTGTTAAATCTCGGCACTCAGGAGTCAGAGGCATGCGATCTGAGTTCCGAGAGCTACAGGCCAATGCGCTTGGGCGCGTTCCACTAGGTGGAGAAGTTTAAAAGTTGCCTCAGCTGCTTAGCAACTTGACGCCAGCATAAAACTCTCCGGTCCGCAGGATTTAGCTTTGGACCCGGGGCCTGGGTTCCAGGGGTCTCCCAAGGTTCCCCACTAGGAAAGCCCGGGAGCCAGCAGCTGGAGAGCACCGCTGGCACCCGGTGGCGGAGTTTACTGGGACGTGCTCTCTAACAACGCGCTGCTAGCCTACGCCTGCAGCCAACGCCGTGGCCCGTCGGTCCCTCAGTGTCCTCGGGGACTCTGAGTTGACCGCACCATAAAGCCAGCCCGCGGCGTGGGAGGAGACCCGCTTTCAGGAGCCCGTCAACTGATGAAGGACAGGGGACGAAGGAGCGGGGGTGGAGGGCTCCTCAAACTTCAGAAGGAGGCGGGACGCGGCAGCCCGCGGCCTGGGGCCGACGCACTGGCCCGCACTGCGCGCCCGGCTCCTCTCCGCCGCTGCCGGCAGCCGTACCTGAACAGAGATATTACGCTCCGAGTCACCCAACCCCTCAGAGCCGCCATCCCGCGGCGGACGGACGCCGGACGCAAGCGCCGGAAGTGACGCAGCATAGCAAGCAGATGCACAAGCGAGGCGGGGCCCAAGGAGCCCGGGGCCTCATGGTCACGCCCCCACCAGAGGACGCAATTGCGATTGGACAGACGGAATGGGCGGGGCCGGAACACCCCGAAACGGCTTTAACGGTTGCACCTGGCTTTCAACCGCTCGCAAGTCGCCGCGGGCCCCAGTGCACGAGTGCTGAGCCGGGTCGGGAGCCGTGACGCGGGCAGTGGGTTAGGGGCGAGGTGGGGCCGCTCCTGGAAAGGGGACTGTGTTTGTCCGGAAGGGGAAACTCGGAGTCGCGGCGGGGCGGGGCGGGGCGGGGCGGGGCGGGGCGGGGCCAGGGCGCTGTCACTTCAGCACCAAGAAGTAGGTGGTCCAGCCGGCCAGCAGGAGCGCCCCGATGAGCACAGTGTAGCTGAGGAGCACGAAGGCGAGCAGCTCCCGCAGCAACTGCAGCACGTGGATGGTGGACGAGGTCGGCATCGCCCTGCAGAGGCCAGGAGCCTGAGCACTCGCAGGATGCATGCGATGCACAGCACTCCTCCAAGGCCAAGGAAGCCCAAAGTGCTACATTTCCCTACACTGAAAATCTAAAGCAGTAGTTGCCCCCACTCTCACTGGCACTTGAGCTCAGAAAAGGAAGGAGCCTGGTCTTTTCCAGTCCTGACTTTGCATTAGGCTCCAACCTGGCCCTCTCTTCCCACCATCTCTTGCATTTTTAATGCAGCTGGTGCCGCTAATGGGCTAGTGGAGGACAGTTTTATTTTCCCTTCACTCAAGCTGCAGCCCTGTCTGTGGCCCTGCCTCATAGTGGAGGGGAAGCAGCAGAACATTGCTCATTCCCTCCGTCATTCTCCTGGCCTTGTCGATGGTAGATTTTAAGCAATTTTTTGTTGTGTGTGCCCTAGCATGCTTGCCTAATGGCCAGTCAGGATTAAAACTGAAGAGTGTCAAGTGATGGGAACTAACTTGACTTAGTTCATATCTTTCCCGATGTCCGTCATGCACCCCACCCTTGCTAATTTCACCTCAGATGCTAAAAGTCACAAGCTAGCTCATCTTCATTGCTGCCTCGCCTAGCAGTTCCCCTCAATGGTAGCATCTAGTTTCCCACTCTTCCCAATTTACTTACTTGGCAAAGTTTCCACGACTCTTCCACCGCCACAGCTTCCACTGCTTCTCTCTGGTCTGGTGTAAGTAGACTTGTGTGCACTCCAGCGATCTGGGCAGAGCTGAGAGGTCTTCAGGCAGCAGGAGCACTCAACAACTAGGTGTGGTCTAGCGACCAATTACAACCTCTGTGTGGTTTCTGAGCTCCCAGGGAGCTGTGCACAGGCAATCCCAGACCAGGCGGGGCATTAGCAACCCTGCCCGCCCTCTGCCTGTGTTACCACCACACCATCAGCAGTTTCCAAAGCTCCTGACTCAAAAGGGCTGAACAAGTGGTACACTAGGGGGTATTTCAAGCCCCTTCTTGTCTTGCTTGTCTAAATATTCCAGACGGGCTGTAATTCCAATACTGCTAATACCAAGAGCAGCCCAGTTAAGTCTGGTACCTGGCAGGACCACTGCACAGTCACTAAGCCTCTCTTAGTAAGGGAAAAGCTGCTGTTTTAACAACGACAAGTGTGAACATGAATATGTGTACGTGAGAACCGCAGATGATTGATCCTAATTTACAAAGTTTAGCAGTCTGCAAACTCAGCTCCCAGGCACCTTCCCAGTATAGCCACTTCCAAGTTCAACTACAAAAGTGAGGCACAGAAGGAGCCAGCTGGGAAAGCACAGAACACTTTCCTGTTCCCTGATGTAACAACGGAAAAGCAAGCAGAAATATACAGCTTATTCTTCTGCTTATACTAGATTATGAAGACTATTTTTTGACCTTTGAAAGCAGGCAGTGTGGATGTCAACCCCTTTATAACGTCATCATCCAGAAGCAAATGGCTCTTAATTTAATCAGGATCTCTTATTATCAAATCATTGCCTGGGTGAAGCCTGGTCGAAAACAGGGGCAGGACATCACACAGTCCAGGAAGCCAGTGAGTAGTAATTGCTCCCCCAGAGGAGTGGACATCTAAAGGGCTCCATGTCCTGCCTCATCACCAGAAGGACAGGATGGCTGGGATGTATACCATCACCCTATAACCAGAGTGACAGATGAAAAGGCCAAGTGTCCACTCATACTTCAGAGAGACCCTCAAGGCAGTTATGTGTTTTATACTTCATAGCATCTGCAAACCTGCACACTGGGGTATTTTATAGCAATAGACTAACTGAAGCTAAGGGACAGGGCACGGGAGCTGACAAGATGGCTCAGCAGGTAAAAGAGCTTGCCACCGGGGCTGGAGAGATGGCTCAGCGGTTAAGAGCACTGAACTCCAGAGGTCCTGAGTTCAATTCCCAGCAACCACACAGTGGCTCACAACCATCTGTAATGGGATCTGATGCCCTCTTCTGGTGTATCTCAGGACAGCTACAGTGTACCCACATACATGAAATAAATAAATCTTAAAAAAAAAAAAAAAGAGCTTGCCACCAAGCCTGACAACCTGAATTCAATCCTCAGGACTCACATGGTGTTAGGAGAAAACCAACTCTTTGAAAGCTGTCCTCTAGTTTCTACAAGTGTGAATGTGTATGTCTATATGAATGTATCAGTATGTGTGTATATATATATTTGTACATACATATAAACATACTATATATATACACACACTACATAAATGATAAAGAACTACAACATGGCATAAAATTCACATTAATCCATCTATAAATGACGAGAAATTTTACATACTGCCCTTCCCTTCCATGGCCTGCCAAGGTGCTCTCTATCATGGGAACATGACGAAATGCATCAGATCCTGAAGAACCACTTCTGACCTGGACACAGTGCTTTGTCTGCATTCCTGCGCTTTATTATCTCTTATCATAGTCCCTCTTACCCTTGCTTCAGATACGTCAGTTCATTTTGCCAGTTCAAATTTTTTGGGCATTCAAGAAACGTTCAGCATCCTTGGCCACCAGCGAAATGCAAATCAAAATGACTCTTGAGAGTCCAACTTTCAGAATGGCTATGACCAAAAACACAAGTGACAGCTCATGCTAGCAAGGACGAGGAGCAAGGGGAGCACTCCTCCACTGCTGGTGGGAGTGCAAACCTGAACAGGCACTTAGGAAGTCAATACGGTTTCTCAAAAAATTGGAAATCGATCTACCACAAGACCCAACTATACCACTCCTGGGCATATACCCAAAGGACACTCCATCCTATCAAAAGGACACTTGCTCAGCTATGTTCATAGCAGCTTTGTTTATAACAGCCATAAACTAGAAACAGCCTAGATGCCCCTCAACTGAAGAATGGATAAAGAAAATGTGTTAATTTGCACACTAGGGTATTACGCGGCTGTTAGAAAAATCAATGACATAAAATCTGCAGGCAAATGGATGGAACTAGAACAAAATCATCCTGAGTGAGGATGACCATCCAGAAAGACAACCATGGTATGTACTTACTTATAACTGAATATAGACAATCATGCTACAGTCCACAGACCCCAAGAGGCTAAGCAACAAGGAGGGATGGGTGGGGCACAAGGATCTCCCTGGAAAGGTGAAATTCCTTGGGTGGACAGGGGCATGTGGGGTTGGGGGCTGGGAACAGGAGGGATCAGGTGCAGGGAAAGGAGAGAAAATACTGGGAGAAATGACTGGAATTGGGGGGCATTTCAGGGGCAAGGTGGAAACCTAGTGCAATAGAAACTCCATGGAATCTATAGAGCAACCCCAGCAAAGACTCCTGGTGATAGGGACAGGGAGCCTGAACCAGCCATCTTCTGTAACTAGGCAAGTCCTCAAGTGGAGGGACTGAGACACCAACCCAGCCACAAAACCTTCAACCTATAGTTTGCCCTGCTTGCAGAGTGTTCTGGGACTAAAGCCCAGCAGAATCGTCATCAAAGAAACGAGACTATATCCAGCAGCTGACTGAAGCAGATGAGAGTCCTATAGCCACACATTAGGAGGAGCTCAGGCATCCTTCAGAGGAGGGGGAGGAAGGATTGGAGGAGCCTGAGGGGTCAGGGGCATAGCAGAAGATGGCCCACAGAATCAATTGACTAGGACTCATGCGGAAACCTGTAGGGGTCTGTCCTAGGTCCTCCGCATATGTTATAGCTGAGAAGCTTGGTGTTCTTATGAGAATCCTAATAGTGGGAGCAGGGGCTGTTCCTGGCTCTCTTGCCTATGTGTAGGAGGACCCTTTTCTTCCTACTGGCTGCCTTGTTCAGCCTTGATGTGATGGTGTGTGCCTGGTCTTATTGTAGCTTGTTATGCCATGTTTGGTTGATGTCCCTGGGAGGTCTGCTTTTTTCTGAGGGGATTTGGGGTGGGGTACACTGGGGGAGAGGGGAGGGGAGGTAGAGTAAATGGGGGGGATGGAAACCATGGTTGGGATGCAGTACACGAGAGAAGGATTTAAAAAAAAAAAAAAGCTCTGGGCATGTAAATCTTAGCACTTAGTAGTCTGAGGCAGAAGGACTGAACTCCAGGCCAGTCTGGATTACACAGGAAGACCTTGACTCAGCAACAGACATATTTTTGCTTGAATTCAAGTCTGCAGAATACAAACATTTCCTCCTAGGGTCAAGCCAGTAGGGCCTTTTTCTTTTTTCTGTTCTTCTGAGGATTAAGCCCAGGGTTGTGAGCATGCTAAGCAGCACACCACCACAGTGCATACTACCCTCTCCCCCATGGTTTGTTTGTTTTGTTTTGTTTTTCTGAAAAGGTCTCACTATTTAGCCCAGCTGGCCTTGAATTCTCAATCTTTCTGTCTTAGCCCCTGATAGTGGCAGTAAAGATGTGCACTGTGTTCATTTAGCTACCTTTTATGTACAGTGAGAACAAAGCAGACCAGCATGCCCTGATAACCACAGCCCATCTAGTGCAGCAGAACTCGAGTGGAGTAGAGCTCACATGGAGGCCTTCCTAGTTCTCAATACACGTCCCAATTTAATTTTCCGTTGACCTCTCTTGGTCTATACCAACCCATTAAAGTACCCAGTTTTAAGATTTAAGGCAATGAAAGAATGTGTAAATTGAGACAGAAAATAGCATCTACACAGACGTCTTTAATCAGGACAGCCAGTGCAGCAGAATGACAAGTCCAGACATGGTGCAAACAATCCACCTTGTCTAAGAATAAGCCCTCCGTTCCCACAGTCTTTCTCAGAGCACGCTCTGAAGAGACAAAGGCAGCTTTGAGTACTAAGGAGACTTACATCATGGCAGAATGTATACCACCACTGAATACAGAGGAAGCAAGTCTGTGGGGTTTTTTTTGTTGTTGTTGTTCCGTTTTTCGAGACAGGGTTTCTCTGTGTAGCCCTGGCTGTCCTGGAACTCACTCTGTAGACTAGGTTGGCCTCGAACTCAGAAACCCGCCTGCCTCTGCCTCCCAAGTGCTGGGATTAAAGGCGTGTGCCACCACTGCCCAGCTTAAGTGTGTGGTTTTCAAAAAGGTCTTCTGCTGGGTACATTTTTAGCAGCTGACCTTGCTATGCTCTGAGAAAGCAAATCTAGGCTCAGAAACAAATGCAGACACATGAGATTACAACCAAGTATCTGTTCACTGGACGAACACTCAAGCCAAGGAGACTTGGACAGACTTGCTCCAAATCCTGGGAGTGGAAACACTGAACACAAGGTGGATTGCAGTCCCTGGCAGCTGAGACTAGCCATTGCTAGGGCTCAAAGGTAAAACTAATCTCCCTGGAGTAACAAGAATCAGAAAAAGAATTTTCTAAGCCAGAAATGTTTTCCCGTTTGGGAATTTCCCCCCCCACCCCTCCCCACCCCACCCCCCGCCTGCTACTCCAAATACTGAATATGAACAGCAAGGGCTAAATAAACTCCATGTGAAACAAACATCATCTTCATTCCTAGGTTTTTTTCTTTTAAATACACAATTCCGGTCACTTATAATGTGCAGTGTATTGTTCCTGATTCTATATGAAAAAAATGAGAGGAAAACTATTAACCATAGAAACTGAATCCGGGCCAGGGCCAGGACTGGCTGAGACAGGCTAGGTTTCCTGGAGACTTGGGTGATGACATAAAATCCATCAACATGGTCCCCCACTTGGTGCTCTTAACTCCTTCGGATGCTGAGATGATCAGGAGGCAGGCGCTGTCACCAAAATGCCTGCTCCAGGCCGTGAGTCACCCCCTGCAGCACTGGTGGCACTTGTCGCTGTGACTGACACTGACACCAGTGCACTCTGTCACCAGACCAGGGACTGACCAGCCGAGTATTTTCAGGCAAAGGGGATGTGTGAAGTTGAGTACAGCCAGAGGGCTAGAGAGGTGCATGTGCCAGTTACCACGGACACAGAGTTGCATGATACTGAAGGAACAGAAGAACCGCCCACAAAGACACGGAGGAAAACAGAAGTCCTGGCAGCCTACCCTGGTGAGTCTTGGAGTTACCAACATGCACACTCAGAAGTGCCTTCGGACAGTTAGCTGGGAGAGGCTGCCTGGGGCTCAGCTCTCTCTTTGACAGTCCCTCCTGAGCAGAGAACTGCACAGATGCAGCTAACGCAGATTGCAGAAACTTCATTATATCGAGAAGCTCCTTCAAGCTTCTCAGTTTTTCAGAAGGAAACAAAGCTTGCCTTAGGAATCAAATTGGTCGAGACTGGAGACACAGATGCTCTCTGCAGGAAAGAACATGCACTGGCTTCCCATTCAACACAAAGCCAGTGTCCTGGGCATGGGATGTTTTCTAGACTATGCCCCTGTGGATCAGTGGTCAGAATTCTGTTTCTGTTTACGTATTTCTCCCTCAGCTCTGCCTTTAATGCCTATGCACAGTCATCCCCATCTTCTTAACTATTTCCAGAAACTATTCCAGAAAATGAAGACTTTAAGCTTAAAAATTCCGAAACAGGATCGCCTTTATTTTTGGAAGGGAGGGCTTTTGCTTGGAAATCACTATGTAGCCCAGGTTGTCCTCAAGCTTGTAGCAATCCTCCTGCCTCTGTCTCTTAAATGGATTATAGGTATGAGCCACCATGCCCAGCTCATCGTCTCTTTATCCAGGTTGATCTTCCCTTCCTCAGGATTTAGAGCACAGAGGAACATGAGCAGGAAGGAACATGAGCCCGTAGCTTCTGTCCTCCTGCTCCGGGCTTTACATCCTTTGGGCAACATGTACTCAGAGGCAGCTCACTCTGTGGTGACCTGTCACGTCTCCTCTGATACTCTAGAAAGGCTTTTCCATGAGAGCTTCTATCCAGCTGTTTCCATTCATCAGTTTAGTGGTGGCAATTACATACTCCGTGCCTCCATCTTCCAGCTGGGAGAGAAAGCGCAGGGCGGCTATTTCAGCAAAGGTGACGCCCCCGAGGAAAAATACGAGTGTGGCTCTGTTTTCTCCTGGCTGGCCTAAAATGTAAACATTTCCGAATTCAAATATATGTAATACTGCTGCCTCTCAGAACATTTTCTTTTCCATTTAAAAGTACATAGAAGGGCTGCAGATACGGCTCAGTGTCTAAGGCTGTGCGTTGTACATAGAAGGGCTGCAGATATGGCTCAGTGGCTAAGACTGTACATTGTTCTTGCAGAGGAGCTGAATTTAATTTCCCAGCACCCACAACAGGCAGCTCACAACTGCCTGTAACTCTAGCAAAAGCAGACCCCTCTGACCTCTCCAGGCACATGCCTGCACACATGCCTTTATGATACACATAATAATCACAAAAATATTTTTTAAAACAAAAAGAACAAAAAGGTCAAGTGCATCTTAGTGCAGCCAGTTCATTTGAGACCCTGGAATGCCAATTTTGATCTTAACACCCTGAGTCCTGCGATCTCAGTGCAGACAGAGTAGGCTGCCATTCCCAAGGGCAAAGCACAGCTCCGGACGGGCTTACAATGTACATTAGCAACGGACTCCATGTTACAAATGTCTTTTACAAAGCAAGTGCACAACACGAGCCACGTGAGCAGCACACTGACTGTGAATGGACGACAAAACTTACGTTTTTTCTGCAGCCCGGTGGGCAGCGGCTGCCTTTCCTCAAAGTGGGGCCCTGGAAGAATTCGGAGAACCTCCTCGATGCTCCGCCAGCCCGGCCGAGAAAGGAGCTGAGCGAGTCGCACGCTGAGTGGTGCGTAACCGCTGTACACATAGGATATGTCTGTGGGGTTCTGTTGGGTTGAAGAAGAAGATACAGGACTGAGAGCCACCTGTGGTCTTTTGGTAACTGAAGTTATAAGATGGGAGACAAAAACTCAAAATACGCCTCGCCTGTGTCTCGCTCCAGTCCACTCTTTACCCTTAGCACCCAGGGCTGCACTTTCTCAAGTTTACTTTTATTTATATGCTTGTGTGCTTGTGTGTGTGTGTGTGTGTGTGTGTGTGTGAATGTAAGAATGCAGGTGCCTCCAGAATCCAGAGGGTGCTGGATTACAGGAGTTTGTGAACTCACACTTAAGATGCTCCTGCCTTAGCTTCAGGAGTGCTGGGATTATATATGTGCACTTGGGAGACTGAGACTGAAAGATCAGGAATTCAAGGTCACTTGATACATAGGGAGTTGGAGGCTAGCCTTGGTTACTGTAAGACCCACCCCACCCTCTGCTACACACACAGGAAGATCAGTGCTAGAATGTATGTTTAGTATGTGTGATGCCTGGGTTTAATTCCTGGACCAATAAACAAGCAAACAAAAAAACCTCTCACTATGTAGCAATTAAAAAGAATGAGGATGGGCCACCAGGAAGGCTCTGAAGAGCCCTTGCTGGGCAGTAGGTTTGAGGGAAGGAAGGTCAGAACAGTGATGAGCTAACACACTGTCTACATAACATACATACATATACTAGTAAGCTTGCTGCTTCACACTGGTGATGAATGTAAAGCCAGGAGAAGCTTTGCAGACCAAGAACACAGCATCTGAGTAGCTATGTTGCTGGATGCCTCCTGGAGGGACTAAAACCTGGCCACGAGGTTGCCTCTGTGAGGACTAGGGTAGCTGTGGCGGGAGCTGCTTCCCTTCCTGGAGCACAGCCGGCTGGTTCACATGTGCTGAATGTTCCTCATGTCCCCACACTTCTCCAGGGGCCTGTGCCCAGAAGCCTGCATGTGCTGTGCCAGCACTCACATGACTTCTGTTTGGGCTGGGGCAATGGGAGGTACCGTGGGACAACTGGAGAGTGGAGAGCAGCGTGCAGCTTGGCTTGTTTTGCCCTGCCCTCTGGTCTGTGACACACATGGGGGCCAGAAGCCTCAGCTGTACAGTTCTCTCTGGTTCATGACAAGTTTCTCTAATAGCTCCTATTATCTGTCCTTCAGGCCCCAGCTGCTGTGAAGGTCGTTAATTGCAGAGTGGGCCTCTGAGCATGACTGATTACATTAACTGAGGTGGGAAGACTCGGCCCTGTTCCTGTGGGAAGGATTCCTTGGCTAATAAGTGTGAAGACAGATATGGATGCCAGCAAGCACTCTCGGGTGCATCACCCCTCTGTTCCCAGTTAGGTGAGATAGGCCTGGCTCCCTCGAGCTCCCGATGTCATGGTTTCTCAGCTATGATGACCTTGTGGGCTAGAACTGAGTGACAACAGTTGGCAAGCGCTCCACACTGAATCACCTCTTGTAGTCCATTCTGTTCACATCTTTATTAATCTCAAACTACCCAAGCTGAGAGCACTCTGCCTGCTGCTGACCTGATGGACACAACATGCATGCATTGCTTTTCAGAAGCACAGAAGCAAAGAAGAGCTGGGAAGAAGGCTAAAGGACTAAAGGAGCTTGCTGCCAAGCCTGGCAGGCTGAGTTCAAGCCCCAGAAGTGACACGGTAGAAGGAAAGAACAACTCCTGCAAGTTGTACACACATAAGCACATGCACACACCAAAATAATGTGAAAAGATACTTAGAAGTAGAGCAGATGTACAGATTAAGGTGTGCTCTGGTGTTTGCTGTCCCAGTGAACCATCAAAATTGAGTGCAGAAATGCATCTTACTTGTTCATTGACATCGTCCATCCAGAGGCGTAATGTTTTCCGAATTGTTGGGTAATTGTTTCTGCCCCCTGTCTGAGCTTTTAGCAGGCCAGCCTTCTCCAGGTTGTTCAAGGTCAGTATGTGCTCATAGCCGTAGGTCTGAAGGAGAAGGCATTTGGCAGTGATGTTAGGTCAGGCAAAGGGCTCGTGCAGATTTCCAAAGAGGAGCACTCCACCAAATCAATGTGGTTTGTAGCCCAGGGCTCGTTAGCAAGGTCAGGCACTGAGTGTGGGGAGCAGAGGACAGGGCAGAGGGACACTCACACTGAGACTCTTGCCCACCGATATTAACCTGCTCTGTTTCAAGCTTGAGTTAAGATTTTTAATTTAAAGTCAGTGTTTATAACCCAACCTGAGCATTAAAGAAATCATATCTATATATAGTACATACTTAGCTCTCAAAAGGCATATCTGCACACTGATAAGCCTCTAGACACACTTAAGAACAAAGATAGTTAATAGCAAAACATTGTACATAGAATTTTATTTCTGGATTTTAAAAGAAACAAGCATTAGCCGAGCCCCGTGGGACCCCTTCCTTTAGGTGTTTTACATCATTAAGTCAGCTACCCTTAGACACATGAGGTAGCTATTGTTACATCCATTTGACAGAAAGTCACAGCCAGTGAGAACAGACCTCCGTCTGCATTCAGACATGCTACCCTTGAATCACAAACTGATTCTGAAATCTGTGTACATAAACATCTTGTGCACAAAAATAAATGGGAGTCAAAAGGAAGTGAACCAAACTGTGAGGCTGGGTGCATCTGAAGCTGGGAAAGGCTGGTTAGTCCGTGTATTCCTGCACTCCTGGAAAACTTCTGTCATTTGTGTAACTCAAAAAAGATGAAAACAAAATCTATAAATACTAGCCATATATTGAGCAGTGACTGGTACCAGCAAACAAATACTGCCTGGGACATTCAAATAGGAGAACTGTCTCTCAGACAGGGTCCCACTGAGACCTGCCTGCTTCTGCCTCCTAAGTGCATGTGTGTCACATGCTGCTAGGTGTAGATTTTTGATCTGTTTTGTTTTTCAAGACAGGGTTTTTCTCTGTGTAGCCCTGGAACTTGCTCTGTAGACCAAGCTGGCCTTGAACTCAGAGATTCCCCCTGCCTCTGTCTCCTGAGTGCTCAGATTAAAGGAGTGTGCCACCACCTCCCGGCCAAACAACAGGTTTTAAAAACAAAACAGACAGTGTTCACACTAAAAAGACAGCTGTAAAAAGGACACTTTCCTTCTTAGCAAAAAAAAAAAAAAAAACATCTTTAATTTTCTACCTGGAGGATTTCCCTTTTGTAGTAGTCCAGAACCTTCTGCTTGAGCCCACTATTGCACACAGACTGGAGACAAACCAATCTTAGCACCTTGATGAGTGGATGCTTTTGGGCAATACAGTCCTCGATGTAATTGTTGACCTAGAAATGAAATATAAACAGACTAACTAATCCAAGGACTTAAAATAATTTGATGCCTCTTTGTATTTCCCCCAAGGCAGTACTTGGGAGAATGGCTCATTTTCTCATTACCTGCTGAGGGTTGTCCCCTCATCACTGTCCCCAACCTGACAGCCACCACCTTAAGGTGGTGAGGACATTTCGAGAAACCAAATGGCCTGCTCAGACACACTCATCTCTTGGACAACCAGCGTAGTGGCTGCCAAGTGTCTGGGTTTATTTGACTTGCCCTATCTAAAACATACCATTGATTTACCTCGAATAAAATGATAGGAATGCTTTTTAAAAAATAGGAACCTTTGCAAATTGAGCAATTAACTTTTAAAAAAAAAAGATTTATTTATTGTATGTATGTGACTACACTGTCACTGTCTTCAGACACACCAAAAGAGGGCAATGGATCCCATTACCGATGGTTGTGAACCACCATGTGGGTGCTGGGAATTGAACTCAGGACCTCTGGAAGAGCAGTCAGTGCTCTTAACCACTGAGCCATCTCTCCAGCCCCAATTAACTATTTTTAATAGTGATGTACTTTTGAAGAAATTACCTAACAGATTAAACAAACAAACAAACAAACAAAAAACGCAAGTCACCTGAGGTTTTGTGTTTTGAGATAGGGTCTCCTGTAATCCAGGTTGGCCTCAAACTTGCTATGTAGGCAAAACTGGTCTTAAATGCTTCCATCTCTCAAGTGCTAGGATTACAAGCATATACCACCACACCTAGCTGGTTGGTGTTGGTGTGTGTGTGTGTGGTTTGTTGTTATTTATTTTGGAGGTAGTACTGGGTCTGAAGGCAAGATTTCTTGGTATGTCAGACAGGTGCTCTCTTATCAATAACTTACACCCCAGCCCAAACACACACACACACACAGAGCGTAAATGGAAAACAAAACAATGGACCGCAGGCCAGGTGAGATGATGCTCCTCTTCAGTTTGAGCACTCAGAAGGCAGAGACAAGACGATGTCTGAGTTCAAGACCAGTCTGGTCTATATACCAAGTTCTAGGCCAGCCAGGGCTCCATGGTGAGTTTCTGTCTCAACAACACAGAAAACACCACAATGGCCAATGACCTGGTTCAAATCTTCCAACCGTGAACGTCAGCTCTGGTGTAGATCGGCCCCACATACCTTATCAGTGTCTATCCCGGACATGAACTCCTGCTCCACTGTCAACTTATCAAAGAAGTCTTCAGAAGCTAAAATGTAATCAGCAAATGTTTGACTTAGAAATTCAACAGGGTCAGTTGACTTGAGCGCTATGCTTCCATACATACATGAGCAAGAATAGGAAACGAGACACATAAAGCCCAAAAGGTAGAGACTCCAGAGCAAGCAGGAAGCAGCAGAGCACTGAGTGTTCCACTCCCATGCTGCTCCTTCCAGGTCAGGACTTGGCAGGAGCCTCAGTACCAGGGAGTGCTCACTTCCCCAGAGCATGGCCTCATGTCAGCTGGTTCCTAACTCTGTCACCAGGAGACAAAGGACCGCCTTTCCAACACTGAACTAAGATTCAGAGCATGTTCCTAACACTTGGTACTGAACAAGCACCCCAGGTCTACATCCCTGAGACAAATGGACTCGCATTTAGGTTAATATGCATCTGGTGAGGCTTCTTTGTGATAATTCTGTGGAAGTTTTTGTTCCTTTTTTTAAAAAAAGACAGGATCTCATGGTGTAGCCCAGGCTGTCCTTGAATTCATAGCAATCCTCATCTTTTGGCTGTGTGTGTGTGTGTGTGTGTGTGTGTGTGTGTGTACCTAGGAACACCATAAGAGGTCCTCAGACCCCCCTGGAGATGGAGTTACAGGCTGCTGTGTTGAGAAAGCAGCCCTTACTTACAACACTAAGCCATCTCCTAGCTTTCTGCCTGTTTTATGTGTTTTGTTTTTTGGATGGTTGGCTGAGACAAGGTTTCTCTGTATAGCCCTGGCTAGCCTGAATGCTCTATGTAGACTTGGCTGATGTCAAACTCACTGAGATGCACTTCTGCCTCCTGACCACTGGGACTAAAGGTGTGGACAACCACACCTGCTTAATTTGTTTCTGGGGAAAGGTTTAATGTAGCCCACCCA
This sequence comes from Rhynchomys soricoides, assembly GCA_019843965.1. Taxonomy (NCBI): domain Eukaryota; kingdom Metazoa; phylum Chordata; class Mammalia; order Rodentia; family Muridae; genus Rhynchomys; species Rhynchomys soricoides. Next base: position 2,400,345 of record JADRCH010000214.1, on the reverse strand, counting down.
GACTGGCCCTGAATTAATGATATATAAACTAAAAATGACTTTGAACTTGGGATCCTCTGGCCATCAGTGGCCCAGCACTGGTAATACAGACACATGCCGCCACAAGAGGTAAGCCCTCTACTGTCCGAGCTTTTTCCCTAGTCCATTTTCTTTCTTGTTTGAGTCTCACAATGTAGCTCAAGTTGTCCTTGAACTTATGGTTTTTCTGCCTCAGCCTCCCAAATGCTATCTAGTATTACAAGTGCTTTGCACAGTTCTCAAGGGGTCCAAAACTAGAGTCCCAATAAAATCCCAGAATATCACATAGTTTTAATTAAATAATCCTTCACATAGAAAAACATTCCTAAAAAACATGAACTGTTTCATATCTTTATGGCGGAATCTTCTGGATGAGTGTTTTTCTATTATTCTAGATAGCTTACCTTAAGATGAATAAATCAACTGAGCTAATCACAAATGTAGCAGTTTTAACAGATTTAATTGTTATTCACGTGTATCAGTGTCTGTGTTTGGGTGTGTGCATGTGAGTGCAGGTGCCCTCAGAGGTCAGTGGGATCCCCTGGAGTGGAGTTACAGGCAGCTGGGAGCTACTTGGTGCTGGGAGCTGAGAGCTGAACCAGGGTCTGCTGCAAGGGCAGTGAATGCTCTTAACCACTGGGCTGTTTCTTCACCCTGGGCACAGGTTCCTGTTAACATTCACATACTTCGTCAGGCACAGTGGCACACACTTGTCACCCCATTACTGGGGAGGTGCTGTAAGGGGATCAGGAGTTCATGTCAGACCTGGTTGTACATCAAGTTTAAGGCCAGTCTGGCTCCACGAGCCCCTACCTAACAAAATCCATGCATTTACTACTACTGGGACACACGCATGATACTAAGACTGAACCAACTGGGGGTGGTTCAGTGGTCGAGCACTTGCTTCACATGTATAGTTTGATCCTTAACACCAAAACAATAAAATAAATACATAAAAACACAGCCGACCTGCCCCCGGTCAGAACGACGACAAAAGATACTTACTGGTGACGTCTTTAATTAACTCTGCAATTGAGGTGTGGTTGGCGAGCGATCCCCTGGCTGCCTGCATGTGGGGTAGCTGGGACACAAACTGCTTGATCTCCCCGACCGTCTTAGCGTTGTGTCGCTCCTGGAACAGAACAGGCGGCAGGGCCGGGAGGCAGGGGAGCATCTCAGAGAGTCTTTCATCATCATGAGGGGGGAATGCAAATCAAGCTAAACCCACCTCTAAAATCATAGACAGGAGAAAAGTAAGTACAGTAAGACAGTGCCACTCCGTACCAGGACCCACAGGGAGGAAGGAGAGAACGCCTTTTAATGTTCTTTCATCTCCATGGATGCACACACACATGCAGACACACACACAAATACATATGCATGCATGTATGTATGTACTTATGCATGTATAAGTGTATGTATGTATAATATATGTACATATTTATGTTTATATGAATGTATATATAATATGTGTGTATATATAAATGTATGCATGTATGTGTTTTTACCAAAAAAAAGAAAGGTAAAGCCCCCTCTGGAAGCTGACAGTGTGTGTTGTCTACACCGAGCTTCTTCGGAGAGTGCCTATTACACTCTTTGTACACACCGGTTCATATTCTATATATTTTGTGTGCATCTGAGTATTAAAGAAGGACAGAGTTAGGTCCTAATACAAACTTTCCCCAACACTTGGGAGGCAAAGACAGGCAGATCTCTGTGAGCCCAAGGCCATTCTGGTCTAGATAGAATGTTCCCAGACAGCCAGGATAACCTGGTTCAAAAAATCAAAAGAAAAAAAAAAAAAAAAAAAAACCACAAATTTTTTTAGTTTAAAAAAATGAGATTAGCCGGGCAGTGGTGGTGCACGCCTTTAATCCTAGCACTTGGGAGGCAGAGGCAGGTGGATTTCTGAGTTCGAGGCCAGCCTGGTCTACAGAGTGAGTTCCAGGCCAGCCAGGACTACACAGGGAAACCCCGCCTGGAAAAACCAAAAAAAAAAAAAATGAGATTGGATGTGGTGGCGCACATTTAATCCCAACACTGGGGGGCAAAGGTAGGAGCATCTCTGTGAGTTTGAGGCCAGCCTGCTCTGCATAATGAGTTCTAGGATAGCCAGGGCTATGTAGAGAGACTTGGACTTTATTTTTTTTTTTTTTTTTCAGTTTTTCGAGACAGGGTTTCTCTGTGTAGCCTTGGCTGTCCTGGAATTCACTCTGTAGACCAGGCCAGAGAGGAGCAGGAAGAAGAAGAGGAAGAGGAGGAGGAGGAGGAGGAGGAGGAGGAGGAGGAGGAGGAGGATGAGAAGGAGATGGTGGTGGTGAGTTGAGCGTAGGGTGCACATGTATGATGCCAACACTAGGGAGACCAGGGCAGGAAGATCTAGAGTATGAGGCCAGTGTGGGCTATACAGTAAAATCCTGTCACAAAGACAAAACAAAATAAACTAAAATCCCACAAGGTTTGGGGCTGGAAGGCTCAGCAGGGAAGAATGTTGCTGTACATGTCCAGACATTGGGTAGCTACAAGCCCAGCCCTGTGCAGGGTGGAGACAGGAGGATCTAGGTTGGGGTTCAGTGAGACACCCTGTATCAAGGGAATAAGGGGAATGACAGCAGGACACTGACTGCTGGCCTCTGCACGCAGCAGGACATCCACACACTCACTCACATATAAACGTACCACACACACAAACAAAATGTTTTGTAAGGTAGCTGAGGGTACAGTGCGGTACTGCAGCACCGACCTAGCATGAGTGGGGCCTTGGGGCACACACACACACACACACACACACACACACAGTCTCCAGGGTATTCCAGCTTCACAGACGAGAAAATGGAACACCCTCACCCCAAAAAAGTCTCTTGAGCCCAGTTTCATATAAAGAAAGAAAAACCATCTGGGCAGAAGGAAACCAAGTTCAAATGTCACTACAGGGTTTAGAAGGTGGCCACTGTGAAGAGTGGGGGTAGCCATTTACACCCAGCTCCAAACCCGCTTGTAAGGCCTTGGGGTCTCTCTCTCTCTCTCTCTCTCTCTCTCTCTCTCTCTCTAACAAATACACACACACACAGAGAGAGAGAAAGAGAGAGAGAGAGAACTCTAAGATCTAAACATTTAAGTTCCATGCAGAGGGGCCAATAGATAGCAGAAAGTGTCTAAGTTAGGCATGCCAGAGGTGACTTAGAGCCCTTGGGAAGACAAGGACCAGAAGCTGAAAGTCATCCTCAGCCAGGAGACCATTTCAAAAATCAAAACTAAACAACAAAAATTTTTGTGTAACTGAAACTACTCCCATCTGGCATTAAACATCAATAGTGAATTCAGCTCATGAACAAAGTGAACCCTGCTTACTGATGAGAACTTATTTGGGGGAGTGGGCAGGTCGAGACAGGGTTTCTCTGTGTAGCCCTGGCTGTCCTGGAACTTGCTCTGTAGACCAGGCTGGCCTTGAACTCAAGGATCCACCTGCCTTTGCCTCCTGAGTGCTGGGATTAAAGGTGTGAGCTACTGCTGCTGCCAGCCGCTACCTGATGTCACCCAGAAGTGTCTTCAGAAATATGCAGTTAATTATACAGATAGAATCCCTAGGAAGGATAATCCCTACAACTACAGATATAACAACAAAAACAGAAAAAGCAGTTTTCAAAATCTCTCCCAATTTCTATCTCTAGAGTCTAAACAGTTATTTTCTAAGTCTACAGAATCCCTACATTTCAAAACCAGCTCAGCAAGAATAAACCAGTCAAAGGCAGGAGGAGGTAGGAGGGTGATAATGAAGATCCGGGCAGCTGGGGATTTTGATCTCATTATCATATCTCACTTGTGGGGCTCCGCTGCCACTGCCTTGTTGGCCAGACCTCAGCAGCTCAGCATGGCTGCACACCCTGCCACAGAATGTCTATCTCTCGTACAGCAGTGTCCTCTCAGGGAGGAGAAAAGGACTTAACAAAGGTCATGGGAACTTGTTTATGAGAACCTGTCAACACTCACGCTCTCACACCCTACAGAGAGGGACCTTAACACAGCACTGTCATCACAGGCCTCAGAAAAAGCCTTAAAACCAAGAAAGCCAGGCTGGTGTCGTAGCTCAGAGGTAGAGCACTGTCTAGCATGGTCAAGACTCTGGGTTCAATACCCAGTGCCAGAAAAATAAATAAATAACAAAATTTCTTAAACAGAAAAGAAAACCTTGGCTCCCCCTTGAATCTGAGGTATTAAAATGAGACAGGTATACTATAGCCCAATTTTTTTTAAAAAAGATGTATTTTATTTTTAATGATGTGTACAAGTGCGTATGTGGATTTGTCTATGTGGTTCAGGTACCAGAGAAAGCCGGAAGGGGGCCTCAGATCCCCTGAACTGGAGTTACAGGTGGCTGTGAGCCCCTCGCTGTGTGTGCAGGGAATTGAACTCTGGTCCTCTGCAAAAGCAGCGTTCTCAACTGCTGAGCCACAGGCCAGCCCTTGCCAAGCTGCTTAAAGTGCTGATCACAGTTCAGACAGGATCAGGTAAATGGACATGGGGGTTACAAAGCTTTAGTTTCTGAACACACATTGTCCAAAAATTAACTAAAACACATTTCTGGCAGTGCCTACTAAATAAAGCCTTGGTCCCGAACACACAATGTGGGGCATCTGCAGGCCACAGACCCTGCCTAAACCTGGCAGCTCAGAGTCAACACTACTTCACACTGTGAACTGCAGTAATTTCACTATACAAAAGATTTCTGTTCTTAAAGAAATGCAACAGTTTAGTTACAGAAAACTTAGTATGTTCATACAGGAATTCCAGGCCAGCCGGGGCTACAAAATGAGACCCTGTCTGAGAGAAAAAAAAAAAGGAACATATGATCTTGAAAATGCTCCTTAGGAGACTAGGGATGTAATGTAGTTGGCAGAGTTCCCAGCACACAGGAAGCCCTGGGTTTAGTCCACAGAACTACACAAACCAGCTGGAGTGTGCAGGCCTGTGATCCCAGAAGGGTCAAGAATTCAAGGTCATAAAAGCTACACCTTGGCTACAAAGCGAATTTCAGGCTGCCTGGGCTACCAGAGACCCTGTCTCAAAGACACCAAATAAACTGAACAGACAAAAAGCAAATACAATTAAAACTATCTGAGTTTAGTTTGTTCTTCCTCTTACCCTTTTTTAAAAAAAAAAAATCATTAAGTGGGGGTTGAGGAGATGGCTGTGGAGAGTGGCTGCCGAGGAGGTATCAGGACAGAGGCTGACCCCCAGAAACTATATAAAGAGCTGAAGGTACAGGACGGGAGAAAGGCTCAGACATTAAGAACACTGGTGTTCTTACAAGGAGCAGGGCTTGGTTCCCAGCACTCTCTGGGTGGCTCACAGCTATCCAAAAGTGTAGCTCCAGGAGATCCAACCCCTGTTCTGACTTCCAATCACACCAGGCTTGGATGCGGTGTACAAACATACATGCAGGTCAGCCATTCATCTACATAAAAATAAATAAATCTGAAGGAAACAAAAAAGTGTAGTGACATGCAATTGTAATCTCAGTGGTAGAAAAGAAGAGATGGGGGAATCCCTGGAGCTTGTCAGCAGCCTATGCTGAAGGACAAGAGACCTTGTCTCAAAACAAAATAAAAAACAACACGACATCCAAGGTAAGGAGCCGGGCAGTGGTGGCACACACCTTTAACCCCAGCACTCAGGAGGCAGAGGCAGTCAGAGTTCAAGGCCAGCCTGGTCTACAAAGTAAGTTCTAGAACAGCCAGGACTACAAGAGAGACCCTGTCTCAAAAAACAACAACAAACCCCAATAGCTCCTGAAAAACATCACCTAAAATACAGTGATCTCTGGCTTCCATATGCACATGCGTGTACACACACACACACACACACACACACACACACACACACACACACGCAGTTTGAGAACCTTTAATTTCCAAGGATTTTTTTTTTTTTTTGGTTTTTTCAAGACAGGGTTTCTCTGTGTAGCCCTGTCTGTCCTGGAACACACTCTGTAGACCAGGCTGGCCTCGAACTCAGAGATCCGCCTGCCTCTGCCTCCCGAGTGCTGGACTAAAGCGGTGTGCCACCATGCCTGGTCCCATTATTCTGAAATGGCCCTAACCATACCCTGCCATTCTGTACTGCATATTATGTAGGAAGGGGCAATCTAAGTACTCACGATTATAAAATCAAAGTATCATTCCACTCTGAAAACAAAACAAAACAAAAAACACTGAAGATGCCCTCCATCCAGATTATCAAATATTCAGCCAAGATTCAATTCTTTACATAAAAGTCAGCAAGCATGGGCACCTCCGTAGCATGTTAATTTGCTTTTGTCTTTAATAGTTGGTAAAATTATGAGTACATCAAGGAATTGTTCTCTAATAAGGTCCCTTATGCTTTCTCTGTTTGGTTTATACCTGATTACAAACTGAATATCTCAGGCAAATAGACGTCTGAGCTGCATAGCTCCTGCCTGCAGTGTGGCCAGGAGCACCGTTCCCTCAGCATTCCCTGGCAGGATGGCAGCCAAGGCTTGCCTCACCTCAAAGGCCGCAGAGATGATCTTCGCCTTCTTGCTGAGCACAGAGCCCACAGCATTGAAGTTCTTGTCTCGGATCTCGGCATAGAGCTCCTCTGCAGAGTTGAGCTGAAGCTTCTTTGCCTCTGTGGGAATGTCCTTCCCGCCGCCACCACCTTGCTTCTTGGGTGCAAATTTCTCTGGAGGTAACTTCACGTAACCTGAAGTTGGAAGGAACACCCACTTGAGCAGTTACTGGAAGACCTGAGACTCAAACGCCTCTTGCAGCTCCCTGCAGAACAGCAGTTTACTTGCCGTCAGCCACAAGCCAAGCGGTAACTCTTGACTTCCGAGAGTGTTAGAAGAAAGGGCACTACTCAGCTCTGAGTTTTCACTTTACATGGCCTGCACACCGGCATGGTGGCTCTTCAGCACCCATACGACGGCTCTAATTGTCATTATGGACACAGAGAGAAACCACCGCAACAACGGGTTTCTAAAAAGGAATCTCAGTGGCATGGAGATGCTCCAGGTGAATCCTACCACTCAGGAGGACTGCTGTGAGTTTGAGGCTGACCTGCACCAGGCAGCAGCAAACAAGATAGAACATTCCAGAGTTTTCACAGTTAAGAAATGAAAGGTGGTGGGGTTTTTAAGAAAATAATTCTTTTTATGTTTATGGCTGTTTTGGCTGTGTGTGTGTTTGCATGCTATGTGCATGTGGTACCCAAGGAAAACAGAAATGATGCTAGATGCTCTGGGACTGGAGTTATGGACAGTTGTGAGTCACCATGAGGGTGCTGGGAACCAAACCTGGGTCCTGTAAGAGCAGCCAGTGCTCTTAATCACTGAGCCATCTCTCCACCCCTAAGGCTGGAGCTTTTGTTTTAGTTTTACACACACACGCACACACACATGCACACACACGCACACACACACTCAGGGTCAAATTCACCCAGTTTGTATTGTTCCTTACTTTTGATCAGGGCAATTGAACCAAGGGCCTCCACACTCCTTGCTTCTTTGGATAAAGTTTTATTGGCACAGGTGCCCATTCTTTACCTACTCTGCGCGGCAGAGTTTGGAGATTCCAGCTACAGTGTAACCTGCAGAAACCCAAAACGTTTTCTCCCCAGTCTCCACCCTGGTTTAGAATAAATGCCAAGTTCTCCAAGCTCTCCAGTTCCTCCACAAAGAAGCTGCAGGCCTCATCTGCCACCTCTGTTCCTGTAAAGCAACTCCTCAGTGCCACCCTGAGCCATGCTCGAGAGATGCTCACTCACTGTTCTGAATGCCGTAAATCTCATCAATGAGTCCTTCGTACGTGAGCTGTGAGGCGAGAGGCGTTAGGAGATCCACGTTGCGATCGAGCAGCAAGAGGTTATCAAACACGGGGAACACGGAGTTTTGGCTTCCTGTAAACTCCCTTTTCATCCTGACCATCATATTGGCCACTTGCTGGAAACAAAACATGGGATCAGGTGAAGACTCCTGGGAACTAGCAGTTTAAGATTCTGCTACAAAGAAAACAATAATCCAAAGGTAAAATACAGAAAAGCAGCCAGGGCCAGACTGATAATGAAGTAAATGACTAACAGAAAGTATTTACAGTTAACCATCCATCTCAGAGCCCAGAGGCCACCCTGCCCCAGTCAGACGCAGTACCAGTCAGACACGAGGCGATTGTGCTCTACAATCTCTAAAGATGGTGCAGTAACCAGCACTGATCCAATGTCCCCAAGAGAAACACAGGTAGGTACCTATGAGCCTCTGGTCATAGTATGTATGTATGTATGTATGTATGTATATATGTATGTATCTATTTAAATTTTTCTATTTTAGGGCAGGAGAGATGGCTTAGTGGTTAAGAGCACTTACTGTTCTTGCAGACAGCCTAGGTTCAATTCCCAGCCCCTACCTCTAGTAGCTCACAACCAAGTGTAACTCCAGTTATAAAGATCCCATCTACACATTCTCTGCCCTCCCCGGGTACCTGCACATAAACTCTCAAGTTGCATAGAAATAAAAGAAATTGGGGCTGGAGAGATGGTTCAGCTGTTAAGAGCACCGACTGCTCTTTCAGAGGTCCTGAGTTCAAATCTCAGCAACCACATGGTGGCTCACAACCATCTGATGCCCTCTTCTGGGGTGGCTGAAGACAGCTACAGCGAGTGGGGGCTGGAGCGAGTGGGGCCAGAGAGAAAAGAAAAAGTGTCTGAAGACAGCAATAGTGTACTTACATATAATAAATTTAAAAGAAAAGAAAAAAAGAAACAAATTTAAAAATTTAGCTCTTTTTATTTACATGTACACATCTGTCTGGGAATGGCTTTGTGCATATGAGTGGCTTTAAGAAGGCACCGTACACCCTCTTACAAAGTCTGTAATTACTGAGTCTGTAATTGGTTGCTGCCAGATGTGGTTGCTGGGAACTGAACCCAGGACCTCTGGAAGAAGAAAAAGTGTTCTTAACCACTGAGTCATCTCTCCAGCCCCTGGATACAACTTCTGTCCACTAAGCCTTGTGTCTTGTGTTTAGTCAGCTTATATGTTACTGAGGGCTGGGCTGTGATGGCACACACTTTTAATCCCAGCACTCAAGGGGCAGAGGCAGGCAGTATCTGAGTTTGAGGCCAGCCTGGTCTACAGAGGGAATTCCAGAATAGCTAGGGCTACACAGAGAAACCCTGTCTCAAAAAACCACTCATTCATAAAGGACTCAAGGTCAAGAGCTCTGTGACTCTGGCCCTGAGTCACACTACACACCTACACCATGATCAGATTACACTTAAGTGTTGAAGTCACCAAACTGGTGCATGGGTGTGAACAGCCTGCCCCTAAGCAGACTGTGAAAGAGACACTTGTGACCTTGGTCACCTCTGGGAACATCTCACGGTGGCCATGTTCCCAAGTCCTGTGAGTATTGACCATGTGGTGAGTAACCTGTGAACTGCAAGGGAGGAGACGAAGCCCTCAACACAGACGCATGGGTAAGGAGGCCTCAGCATGGACGCACAAGAAGTTGAGGGGATTGGCTGTGTCTCTCAAGTTTCCCCCTTTGGCCCTTATTATGGATAAAACCAGAAAACAGAGGGCTCTTACCCGAGCACATTCTCCTTTTCCAAAGATCTGGGGGATGGTTCCATACAGCGCCTGCAGGGTCATCAGCCCCTTGGCTGCATGGTACAGGCTTGTCTGGTCACCTTCCAGGTAGCACTCCTGTGGAGACAAAGCCGGCTATGGTGGACCACCATCATCATGATCACCATCCATTTATAAGTCAAAAATGGTGGCTGGGACAGGAGCCCTGGGCCGTTCTGTACTACATGACACCCCATTTGAGACAGGCAAAAGATAAAAATGAAAAAGCGTGAAAGGGAAAAAGTCAAAATAGTTCTCTTTTGTAGACCAGTTCTGGTGGTGCATATCTTTAAACCCAGGACTCAGGAGAAGAGGCAAGGAGATCTGTGCATTCAAAGCCAGCCTGGTCTACACAGCATTTCAAGCCAGTCAAAGATACATAGTGAAACCTTGTCTCAAAGAAAGAAAGAAAAAAACAAAAGGTACCTTTTGTCCCAAGGCCCCACTGCTATTACCTTGGGGTCTCTTTAGAAGCCAAAGCCAGGAGCAGGACGGCAGTGAGGGCCCGGGGGCTGAGGAAGGGGTGGAGGTTATGACCAGCACCGTGGGGCTGTCTCAGCAAAGACACCACAGGAGTTTATGCTTCACACTGGAAGCCTCGTCCCTGACTCATTTAGGACTGATGTTTCTAACTCTTTCCCAGCACAACAGCCCAGGACAAGGATACCATGAAACGTTTCACTCTATCTTAAAAAGCTGTATTGCTACAACAACTCTTAAAAAAAAAAAAAGATTTATTTACTTATTTATTTACTTAATGTGAGTACACTGTCACTGTCTTCAGACACACCAGAAGAGGGCGTCAGATCCCATTACCACATGTGAGCCATCATGTGGTTGCTGGGAACTGAACTTAGGAGCAGTCAGTGCTCCTAACCGCTGAGCCATCTCTCCAGCCCGCAACTCACCTTCTATAATGCTACCTTTAAAAAAGATTTTCAAGGGAGCTGGAGAGATGATGGCTCATAACTATGTACAAGCAGATCTGGCGTCCTCTTCTGGCCTGTAGGCATACATGCAGACAGAACACTGTATACATAATAAATAAATAAATGCTTTTGGTTTTTTTTTTTTTTAAGATTTTCAAGCTAATGAGAGGGGTCTAATTTTATTTTGTTTTTCAAGACAAAGTTTTTCTGGGTAGCTCTGGCTATCCTGGAACTTACTCTGTAGACCAGGCTGGTCTCAAAACTCAGATCCACCTGCCTCTGCCTCCGAAGTGCCAGGATTAAAGGAGTTTGCTGTCAAACCTGGCATGACAGATTATTTCTTCTTGTTGTTTTGGTAGCTCTGGGGATTGAACCCAGGGCCTGGAGCACGCTGGTCCACCTCTGAGCTATCCCTCAGTGACAGCAGATTCAACCTGGAATGGTGGTCATGCTGGCCTAGCCACTCACTGAAAACAGAACTGGATCAGCTGGTGCTTCGTCCTACGCATTAATGGCCCACTCCTTCCTCAGGGAATCCCGAATGGCATTTCAAGGACATTTTAGGACGGAAGCTACTACACATTAATATTTAAAAGCTCATATTTTGGGCCCCAAACTCACTCACCCACACAACAGAAGCCCTTACAGTTTTTACAGGTTGGCCGACTTTAGATACTCTGGTTTTCAGTTATTAAAATAAACACGCTAACACTATGTGCTGGCACTGAGCATTCAGTGAGGAGAGCCCAGCCACACATTCAGTTCAGAACTGGGGCTGGCACTAACTTCAGGTGCATCTCAGTTCTAAAATGGGGGAGGGGGGACACAGAGAGAATGTTTGTATGCGCTATGAGTGAGGGTTACAGAAAGCCTGTCTGAAAAAGAGATTGAAACAGTTCTGTTTGTTTGTTTGTTTGTTTGTTTTTCAAAACAGGGTTTCTCTGTGTAGCCCTGGCTGTCCTGGAACTCACTCTGTAGACCAGGCTGGCCTCAGACTCAGAAATCCGCCTGCCTCTGCCTCCCAAGTGCTTGAATTAAAGGCATATGCCACCACTGTCAGGCCGAAACAGTTCTTAAAACCCAGTAGAACAAAAGAATGAGAGAGAGAGAGAGAGAGAGAGAGACATGCACACACAGACATATAGAGACAGAGAGACAGACACACACACATACACAGAGAGAGAAAGGAGAGAGAGAGAGAGAGATCTGTACAACTTCTGCAAAGAGGTCTGAGACCCGATGAAAGTGGCCTCCTCCTCACTCTGTGCCCTTTCTAACTAAAAAAAAAAAAAAAATTACTATATAAATGACCTACATTTACAAAATTGGTGGGGGTGGGGGTTAGGGCAGGGTTGAGACAGGGTCTCACTATGTACTCCTGGCTATCCTGGAATTCACTATACAGACCAGGCAGAGGTCCCCCTGTATCTGTCTCCCGAGTATTGAGATCACTGTGCTCAGCCATTACAAAACTCTCAAATTACCGTTTTAATTGTATTTTATTTGATATTTGCTTGTTTTATTGTTTTGCGGTCTCCCTATGGTGGTCAGGCTGGCCTCACCCTTCCAACTTTTCCATCTCAGCTTCCCAAGTGGCAGAACTGTAGGTGTTTAACTCAAGACTGTGAAGGGGTGAATTGGGGGCTGAAGAGACTTCTCGGTGGTTAAGAGGACTGGTGCTTTTCTAGAGATCCTGGGTTCAATTCCCAGCACCCACACAGCAGCTCACAATCATGTGTAACTCTGAGCCCCTCTTCTGGTCTCTGTGGACACCAGAAACACTTGTGTACACATACACATGCAGAAACACTTGTGGTGCACATATATACATGCAGACAAAGTACCAAAACACATAAAAGAGCAACCACAAAAAGAATCAAAAACAAAGGAAAAAATCCTTTAAAAAAAAAAAAAAGAAGTGAATTTTACAGCGTGTGGAAGACAATAAAGCCTCCCCTCCATAGACCATAGATGCTAATAGAAGCAACAACATGACACTTCCAGCAATGAACCCAACAACATCAAAGTCTACGAGCCAGCACTCAGGAGGCAGAGGCAGGTGAATCTTGGAGTTCCAGACTAGCCAGGTCCACACAGTGAGACCTTGTGTTTAGGAAAATATCAAACTTACTTTGAAAGCACTCTCTGACTCCATGGATAAGAGGTCCCCATCAAATGGAATGAGATCTAAACTGTATTCCTCTCGATGAATAAAGGATCCCAAAACACCCAGGTCCTTCAGTCGTTGCTCACACAGTAGGCTCCGTCGAGGCACAAACAAAATATGGAAATCCCTGGTAGGGCCACGCCTGTCATCACTGCAAAGGAAGTAACCATGATCAGCTTATGTTCTCCTTAGGGTCGGAGGCTGCTTTTCTTATTTCACACAGATGACCTGGCAGGCACCAAACAAACACTGCTTATGTAAACACATGAAGATAGACTCTCAAGGGGCTGCAGGCATGGCTCAGAGGTTAAGAGCACTGGCTGCTCTTCCAGAAGGTACCAGTTTGGTTCCAGCACCGACATGGCGGCTCACAAGTGTCTGCAACTCCAGTTCCAGGGGATCCAGCGCCCTCTTCCGGCCTTCACAGGGACCACAGTGCATTCAGGCAAATGCTTGTATACATAAAACAAAAATAAATAAATCTTCCTTTATAGAGTGGATTCCACATTCACTCACTTGATTCCACATTCTTACTTGTTTGCTTAGGAAACTCAAGCACACTACAGCAGGCATTTTGAAAACAACAACCATAGGAGGTTTTTGTGTGGTAATTTTAAGGGTTCTCTCTGCTGACACAGGCTGGAAGTTTTAGCCATCCTCAGAGAGTGAAGTTATTCACGAGTCTCCCACCCACCCCGCCCCTAACATTCTGCCATGTCTGGTCCCACTCTTCCAAATGATAGCTCTCCAACACTCTGACAAGAGGATGTTCCGAGCGAAGGTACTCCAAAGATGTCGGCAGGGGAAAGTGCCTATGCCAAACCTAATGACCTGTGTCCAATGCCTGGGACCTCCACGGGAGGATAGAACCCATTCCTACCATTGTTTTCTGACCTCTACTCAGGCACACACCATTCCTCCAACATAGATAGATAGATAGATAGATAGATAGATAGATAAATGTATGTATGTTTAAAAACACTTTTAAAGCCCAAAATCTTTTGAACCATAAAGCTCTGAGGTACCTGAGTACATTCTCAGCAATTATATCCATTAATTCTAGCTTGGGTCTGACCAAAAAAATAATATTCTTGACATCAGCTGCTGGCAAACGACTTCCTTTAAGTGTAAACATTTTTTCCACTTCATGTTCCTAGGGAAGCACAAACAAAAGACTAGTAAAAACCCTGAATTTTGTTTTCTTCAGATCTGTAAGTAATTCATTGTCCCAGCCAAACACATGAAGGACCAAGCTGCAAGATAAAGCCATTGTTTCTGCATCAGCAGGCCAACAATTCTGACACAGCATAACGGCAAAGGCACCATGGCACAGTGACACAAGATAGTGCTTGTGTGCAAAATGGCTTTGTTTCTGTTTTGTGTGTGTGTGTGTGTGTGTGTGTGTGTGTGTGATGCCAGACATCAACTTCAGCACCTCATGCATAGTAGGCAAGCACACTCCCACTGAACAGCACCCTCTATGCAGAATGTTAACCAGTGTTTGTACAGCTCAGGTAGCCTTGCAAGTGATTATCCAGGAAACTATGTTAGAATCCTATTAGCAGTACTAGGTTCGATTAATTATTAATTCTTGAACAAATCTCGTATGGCATATTACCTTTAGTAACGAGTACTGTGCAATCAGTCCAAATGGTCCTGTTAAGTATTCATCCCACACGATTGCCTGTAAGAGGAGAGAAACACTCAGAAATTCCAACAATAGCAACAGAAAATGACAGGTTTTTTTGGTTTTTTTTTTCTGAGACAGGGTTTCTCTGTGTAGCCCTGGCTGTCCTGGAACTCACTCTGTAGACCAGGCTGGCCTCGAACTCAGAAATCCGCCTGCCTCTGCCTCCCAAGTGCTGGGATTAAAGGCGTGCGCCACCACTGCCCAGCAGAAAATGACAGTTATACACGGTAAGAATTTATTTTTTTAAGATTTATTCTTCCCTGCCCCTCCCCATTTTATTTTAATTACGTGCAGTTGTATGTGTCTGTGTTTGGGTATGTGCATGTGGGTGCAGTTCCCCTCAGAGGCCAGACCCGTCAGAACTCCATGGATCTGGAGTTACAAGCAGTTATCAGTTGCCCACTGTAGGTACTGGGAACTGATCTGGGCTCCCTCCTCACCGATAAGCCACCTTTCCAGCTCCATGGATATTCCCCTAAAATTTGGAATTATGATTTTTACAGGCTCTGGTCACATTCATAGCCTAAGTGTCAAAAAATACTTTCATGAAGGGTAAGATTTGATGATACTGGTGTCAGAGATCACTGCTTCTTCCAGGAGAAACACTTTGTAAAACTATAATAGAATACCACAGTCATAATACTGGTCCACACAAACTATTATATCTATCTGATTTCGACATCATTTGGGGTTTAATATAGGCCCCAGTGATTTAATCTGCCTTTTTGACTCAACGGCAGCAAGCAACCACTTTAGTGGGAGCTATATTTCCAAAACTGATTCTTAAAGCATTTCTATTTTGTTTCTCTTAAGATTAGAACTTCCCATTCTCTGTAGAGGGGTGGGATATAATTAATAAATCTCAGAATAGAGAGGGAAAAATGCTTAAAACAAAACCTCACAGCAAACGATGGCTCATGTCTGTAATGCCAGCACTTGGTAGGCTGAGGCAGGAGAGAGGAGGAGAGCTGGACGTCAACCTGCGTTACATAACCAGGAACAGTCTATACTGCCAGGAATTAGTTAAAAAATAAAATGGAGAGCCGTGCACAGTCCTTTAATTCCGGCACTCAGAGGAAGTGGCAGGTGGATCTCGGTTAGTTCGAGGCCAGCCAGGGCTACACAACGATACCCGGTCTCAAACTAACACTGGGAGGAAAAAAAAAGAAAAGAAGGAAATTCTATGAAGTCCCCGATCTAACCCGCGTCCCTTATAAGCTGGGTGTTTTAATAGACAAAATGATCCGTGTCTCAAGTTATCTTGGTCTCAAGTTAAAGTTTGAAGTAACACCTCCTCTTTCGAAACCGGTGTGCAGAGGGCTGTGGGCGTCGATGCTTTCAGACTGGAAAGGACCACAGTCTCGCAGGTGGGAGAGCTCGGGACCAGGGGGCCGGGAGCGGACTCGGCTGTCACCGAGCGGCGGCCTGGTCGCCTCCAGGGCCTCTCACAGTTCCGCCGGGCCTGGCATGGCGGCCTCTGGACCCGTCCCTCACCTTGCTCCCAGCGCACTTGTCCAGAAACTCGCGCAGCTCCCGACGCACCGCCTCGCGCAGCACATTCAGGTTCACTCGCCCATAGGACAGGTGAGCCGCCATCTTGCCCCACCACCCGCATTTCCTAGACGCAGCCTGGGTCACGTGACGGGCCGTTCACGTGATCTGAGTCGCTTGCACGTTTAACGCGAAAAGTGGACTCTAGCTATGCTCCCTCAAGGTCCTAGTGCGCATGCGAGGAGGTTTCTCCCCGCCCCTTTCTGAACTATTTTCCTACCGTGCCTGGAAATGGTGGGCAGTTAGAACTGCATCTTAAGGATGGCGATTAGATGTTATTTGTCGTGTTTAAAAGTACCACTCTTCTGCCTTCGCAGCTAGAATACTGGTGTAAGATGGCGATTGAGGCCAAACTACAAAGTGCATCTTACTACACCCAGTAAGTGGTTTAATCTTAGAGCAAGCATATCTCTGCAAGTTCGAGGCCAGCCTGGTTAACATAGCGAGCTCCAGGACAAACAGGGCTATACAGGGAGACCTATCTCCACAGAAACAAACAATAAATGACCTGGAGAGATGGTTCAGCAGTTAAGAGCACGTGGTGCTCTTCCAAAGGATCAAGTTCCCAGCATCCACTCGATAGCTGTTGCTTCCTGTTCTCATAAAAGCCAATAAAAGGGGACAAGAATAAATTATTAAAAACCTTACTTTTATTATTTTTAATTATGTGGTGTCTGTGTTTGTCAGCATGTGGGTTTGTGCACATGAGTGCAGGCACCCTCAGAGGCCAGAGGCATCAGATCCCCTGGAACCGGTCTTACAGCTGGTTGTGAGCTGCCTCTTGGATGCTTTGGAAACCAATACCAGTCCTCTGGAAGAGCAGCAAATGCTCTTAACCACTAAGGTTTCTCTCAGCCCCACCAAGAATGGAATCTTTAAGTTGTGCTGTGTTTAGAGAGCTAGTGACCTGAAAGGGTGAGGGGGAGGTGGGGGTACGGGGTGCACAGGGCTGCCGACTGGGAGCTCAGTGTTATCCCCCTGGTTAGGTGGTCAATCACATTAACCTCTTATCACCTGGATGCCTGAGCTGAGTCTGCCGGTGTTAATAGTGTTCCTCCAAAGCCACCTGGAAAGTTAACTCAAAGCAAGCAAGCTACTGATAGTACCTGTGTGCTAAGACTTGTATGTAAGCAATGACTTGTATGTGCAGATTCCTTTTTACACTGTGGAGTATAGAATATCTGCTCCCATCCCTGACCCTGTCAGTCCCAATTACACCTTTTAAATATACTGTGATAAAGCAGTGGATAACCCAATATACTTAATTTTTGAATGGTTCACAAAATGCTTTGAGATAAGAAGATACCAGTTATTTCTCTTCCTCTTCCTTTTGACCGGGTCTCGTGTAGTCCATGCTGGTAGTGAACTCACTATGTAGGCAAAGATGACCTTGAATTCTTGATCCCTCTCCAAATTACTGGAGTGACCGATGCCTGCCACACATGGCTTCATTTGGTATTTCCTAAAAAAAAAAAAAAAAAAAAGCCAGGCAGTGGTGGTGCATGCCTTTAATCCCAGCACTTGGAAGGCAGAGGCAGGCAGATTTCTGGGTTCGAGGCCAGCCTGGTCTACAGAGTGAGTGCCAGGACAGCCAGGGCTACACAGAGAAACCCTGTCTCGAAAAACCAAAAAAAAAGTTTGAGGATAGCCTGGTCTACAGAGGAAGTTCTAGTACAGCCAAGGTTATACAAAAAATAAAATTAATAATAATAATAATAATGTAAACAATAAAACAAAAAATATAACTTGAAAGGTGAAGGCATCTTTCATGTTCTGGTGGAAACAGAATTGGTTGTTGATGGTTTGTGATATCAAACTCCTGACAATCTACCTGCCTCAGCCTCCCTGCCAATTGTCAGGATAACAGGTCTCCAGCTGTCACTCCCCCCCCCCCCCGCCCAATTTTCCATCTTTTCAGCAACACCAAACAGTGGCACTGTACAGAAGTCAAAGCCTTCTAGCGCCTGGTATTTATGTGTGCACAAATGCAGGGGCATGCTCAGGCCAGAGGACCTCAGCTGTCATTTCAGAGGTGCCATCCACCACTGTAAAGTTCTTTTACTGGCTCAAAACTTGCCAAGTAGGTTAGGTCAGCTGGCCTAGGAAGCCCCTAGGGGCCTGCCTCTCTCCTCTGTACTGGGATTACAAGTGTGTACCATCATGCTCCACTTTGTGGATTCTGGGATCAAACTCAAGTCCTGACTGAGCTATCTCCCCAGTTTCTTTTATTTCCTGACAAGTTCTCTTTCATGTATCCCAGGTTATCTTCAGACTTGCCAAGGAAGACCTCCTTGTATGATCCTCCTACCTCCACCTTCCCAATGCAGGAATTAAAATATTTGCCACCATGTCCAATTCCTTATCTTTTCCACATACAAGCCTCAGTGATTGACAGCATCATTGCCAAGTGTGCACATGTGGTGCTGAGGATTGAACCCAGGGCTCTTTGCATGTTGAGCAAGCACTGTATGCACCACTGAAGTATATGTCCAGCTCTTGCTGACTTATTTTGTTTTCGGAGACAGGGTTTCACTGTGTAACATCGGTACTCCCTCTGTAGACCAGGCTGGCCTTGAACTCAGAGAGCCACCTGCCTCTGCTTCTTGGGTGCTGAGATCAAAAGGCCTGTGCCATCACCACCCAGCCAACTGTTAATATTATAAGCAATCCTATCAATATTTTAAGGCCTAACATTCAAGGCATACCTGCTCAAGCTCTGCTTCTCTCCTCTCTCCCTCTCTCTTTCTCTTTCTACTTTTTCTCCATGTAGCCCTGGCTATCCAGGACCCTTTGTAGACCAGAAACTTCCCTTCATAGATCAGGCTGTCCTGGAACTCACAGAGATCTGCCTGCCTCTGCCTCCAGAGTGCTGGTAATAAAGCTGTGAGCCATTACCTCTTGGCTTCTCTGCTCTTTTTTAGACAGGGTCTTAAGTAGCTCAGGCTGGTCTCCAAGTTGTTACATAGCCAAAGATGGCCTTGAACTTCTGACTCTTCTGCCTCTGCCTCCAAAAGGCCCAGCTGCATACACCAACTTCTCATCGTTGTTTAGAAACTTATTTTATAGAAGTGAAAGGAGCTATTTGGGGGCCTGACATGGTGGCTCTGTGGTAGAGGGAGGAAGGGATTGCCTTTGGAATTTAAAGGACTTTACTACTTGAAGAAAAAATATGACAAATAATCCTAAAAATAATATGTGTTTACTACCACTGGCAAAAACAAAGAACAAAATTGAGCCCAAAACATTTATTAAAGTAGGTACAGAACTCAGATTTTAATACTGCTTTACATATCTTGTTTGTGAAATAATTCCTATAGTTTTATTAACCCAAAATGCCAACTGGCAACAGATTTGTTGAATATTCACTCATCAAGCACAGTGGATAATCTTAAGGGGGGGGGTACATGGCAAAGTCTTATATACAATGACAGAAGTTCTTATCCTGCACACCGCATGGAGGTGCATGTGATTCCTTTTTTACATATTCTCAAAGACATTCAAGTGAAGACAGACTCAGGCTGGCTGATCAACTCTTCAGTTGGTTGAGGTCCTTTGTTTTATTTATTTATTTATTTATTTGATAAGAAAATTCAAAATTCTTCATGTTGAATTTCTTATCATACATTCATTAAAGATACAGTAAAAACTGCCAAACCCCACAAGTGTATAAAGGAAGGTTGAAGATCAGTCAGCTTAGCTGTCTTAAGAGTGGCTCGGTTTGCTGCTGGGGTTGTCTGCTAAAGAAAGGAAACACAATCAAAGAGCTGGAGACAGTTCCTCCAGCTACTCAGATCTGGCTAAGAAACAACATGACAGACAAAGACAACGGCTGTGACAGATGCCGCAGAGCCCGCCCGTCTCTGGCCCAGTCGGTCACGTCCTGATGAGCCTTTAGGTGTTTTCTTTTTCATAAAGGTAAAAAAATCTGAAAAGAAGACACACTGTATATACTTTTTTTCCCAAAATATAGATTCTTTTAAAAATATATATACATACAATATATAGAGGTTGAAATTATGTAAAACCAATAAAGAAACCAGCACTGTCGGTGCATGGATGCAGCACATGGATTAGAAAATGCCCCACAGCAGTCTGGGGCTTCCCTCCCTTTACCTGTTCCATGATTTATGATCACACCTACGTCTTGACAAGCCTGGAGAAAGGCACTCCCGAGGGCAGGCAGTGCGGAGCGTGGGTACTAGGAAGAAAGGTATTTAATGAGGGCACGAGATCGCAAAGTGGCGCAGGTTTTTCACAACTCATTCCAGTGTCAAAGCACAACCACCACCACCTAAATATACAGATGTAGCCAAGAAACATTTTAGTGCAAATATGAGAGTTAAAGGCATAATTTAAAGTTTCTTAAATAAGAGACTGCCAGGGTCCAGTTTTGTCCCAGAGTGTTTCACTTAGGAACAAAAAAGTAACTGCACCTGGTACAATGTCCTAAACCTTAAAAACCCAGAAAACAAGGACAGAAGTGCAAGCCCACCTACCAAATATTTATTATCTTAACTTAAGAGGGGAAATGAAAGGGAAACTTGTTGGAGATCAAAATATTTTCTCAGATTTGTTGACAGGGGTCAAAAAATAAGGAGTTCTCGTGCCGTCGCACACGCACTGTTCTCGTGCCGTCGTACACGCACTGTTCTTGTGCCGTTGCACCCGCACCGCCGGTGGAAGCTGCTGAGGAGCCCGCCCTACCCTGCAGGCTTGCTCAGAAGGTCTCATCGTCATTGCAGTTGGTCGCCCAGTGCCCGAACATCTCACAGATCTCACAGTACGGCCGCTCCTCGCTCCGGCTGCCGTGGTGAGTGGAATGGGGAGGGTCTTCCGACATCTGTGTCTGGGTGGGACAGTCCTCTGTATCATGGAGGTCAAAGCAGTCACAAATGTCACAGAAGAGGCGGGGTTTTTTCTTGGACTGCTTCTCCTGGTCATCACTACAAATGTCAACATAGAAAACCAGGAAGTTGGTCAGAAGAAACTCAGGAGGTGACAGCAATCAGAGAATTTTTAAATGCCTAGGGACTGACGATAGCCACAGCTAGCAGCTTCTAGGCCAACCCTTTATAAAATGTGCAGGCTAGGCTGGAGCATGGCTCAGCTGTTAAGAACAGAAGGCCTGGCACCTATAAGAGGCTTACAACCCTCTGTCCCTCCAGTTCCACAGCATCTGACGCCCTCTTCTGACCTCCAAAGGCACCGGGCACACATGGTGCACAGACACACATGCAGGCAAAATACTCATATACACAAAATAAGTGTAATCAAGTGAGCAGCTTGGGCCTGTGTGCTCTGTCATTCTTGCCTGATATATGGTGGTTTGCCCTGACATGGTGCCACACAGCAGCCGATTGTTTCTCTCTGGCAACTACTGACACTCGATCTCGTCTGATGGACAGAGCTCTGTCATACCTGTCATAGCTGTTCAGATCGTCCCCGTTGCCATTCAGTGCAGCTTCAGACATCATCTCCACCTTCATCTTGAGGTCCTGATTCTTTCTTTGAAGGTCCACTATTACCGAGTTGAGGAAATCAATCTGAGTTTTTTCAAAGAAAAAAAGAGCAGTGAGCTATGTGACGTCTAAGCCCCTCACAGCTGCAGTATCTAGAAGTGGGAAGGGTTTACTCACACTACAGCTGCAAACACATGTCACAGCAGGCCCAAGGGACAGGGACACTAGGGTGAGGGGTGGACTGCAGCTAGCAGGAATGAGATCATAGCTAGTGAGGGTTTGCCTTTCCATCCTCAGTGTCTGTTACTAAGGAACTATCGTGTATTGAAAGGCTAGGTTTATGTCACTGAGTCTTTGCAGCTGTAAATGGATAAACTTTGCCTGCCATCCAGACAAATGGCATCACACTTAAATCACCAAACTGTGGACTGGTGAGACGCTACTGATATTTTTCAAGAAAACAAAATACCTTATACTGTCCGTAGTCAAAATCACACATTTCTGTAGACCTGGTTTATTTTTCCTTCGTGTGTGTGAGTGTGTGTGTGTGTGTGCTTGCGCGCATGTGTGTATAGGGCATCTTCAGAAAAGATATAGGTGCTTAATAGAGAAGCCCTAGCTCCCTTTCTGCTGAGAAGAGGTAGGACATGTTCCCTACACACAGGAAGGGCACTTGTTCTAGGAAGAGCTGGCAGCAAAGACAACAAAGTGACCATCAAAAAGTAACATGTCCCAGACACTTCATGTCATTTAAGGAAACATTCTTTCCTCTTTTACAAAGTAAAGGGTTTCATTTCTGTAAATTGAAAAGTTTCTCACTCCCAATACACACACTTTAGCTGTTCTTCCTCCTTCTCCTTTTTTGAATAGACTCCTGTTAAGTAAGACTGGCCTCCAATTCACTGTTAAGTTAGGCATGCTGTTCACCTTCAGTCCCAGTATTCAGGAGGCAGAGGCAGGCTGCTGTCTGTCACTTTAAAGCTGGTCTACTGCATAGTCTATATAGTTAGTTCCTGTCTCAAAACAACAAACAACAAAACTCCACACCCAATTCACCCCGAACTTTCTTTACTTTTTTTTTTTTTTTTTTGGACAGGATCTTACACTGTAGCTATCTCAGATTAATAGATCTTTCTGCCTCTACCTCCTGAATGCTGGGGTTACAAGCATGTCCTACCATACCTGACTTTCTTCCTTTTTTTATTCTAGATTTATGTGTGTGTGTGTTGTGCCTGTGTGGCTGTGGGGGCTGCTGAACTCCCCGAAACTGGAGTGAAGGATGGTCGTGGACCACCGCATGGGTGCTGGGGCCTGAACCCCGTCTTCTGTAAGAGCAACGACCACTCCTAACCACTGAGCCACCTCGCTAGCCCCCACATCTGGCTTTCAGGTTGCATCTTCTAAGTCATTCTATAAGGCTCCATTCCAGGGACAAGGGAACCATACACGAAGTCACACACACACAAGTGTACACAAATTAGGAAGCATAAAACAAACCATTTGCTGATGAGAGGGAAAGTGTTGGCGGCAGCAGCAGAAACAGATGGGAGCAGAAAGGAAGGGGGGAGAAAAAACAATGTTAATTCTGTACTATGCCTAGGAGACACTAAGAGACAAAGCTAATGCTGGGTCAGTCGGAGTCTGAAAGTTGCTTACGGGAATTCCTTACAGCACTGTTGTTTAATATATACCCACAGGCTCAGACCAC
Source organism: Rhynchomys soricoides (assembly GCA_019843965.1). Classification (NCBI taxonomy): domain Eukaryota; kingdom Metazoa; phylum Chordata; class Mammalia; order Rodentia; family Muridae; genus Rhynchomys; species Rhynchomys soricoides. Next base: position 2,377,180 of record JADRCH010000214.1, on the reverse strand, counting down.
AGTGTCCTGTCCGCCAGAAAGGAGCTGACTAGACTATGGTACATCCACATCACAGGGTACCACCCGATAAAGAAAGGGTGAGTACAAAATGGTTTGTGGTATGCTACTAATGTTTTTTTTAAATGGAGGCTGGAGAAATGGCTCAGTGGTTAGGAGCACTGACTGTTCTTCCAGAGATCCTGAGTTCAATTCCCAGCAACCACATGGTGGCTCACAACCATCTGTCATGGGATCTGATGCCCTCTTCTGGTGTGTCTGAAGACAGCTATGGAGGCAGCTGTGGTGGTGCTGTACAACTGTGATTCAGTAATAGGAGGCAGGGCAGCAGAAGCAGAGGTGAATTAGGGCTGCATAAAACCCTGTGCCTCAAAAAAGAAAAAAAAGTCAGTTGGTAGTGGGCACATCTTTAATCCCTGCACTTGGGAGGCAGAGGCAGGTAGGTCTCTGAGTTTGAGGCCAGCCTGGTCTACAGAGTGAGTTCCAGGACAGCCAGGGCTACACAGAGAGACTCTGTCTTGAAAAACAGAAGCAAAACAAACAAAAACCAAAAAGGCAAAGCTTAAATACTGGAGTGTGCTTGTGAGAGAGGCAGGGCTCTTCTGTGTCACATAGGCTCATCTCAGACTCCATGGTTCCACTGATCCTCCCAAGTGAGAAGGCTGAGTGATCCTCAGCCTTCCAAGTGAGAGCTATATAGGGATGTGCTATTACACACTACAGCTACAAAAGTGACAAAACCCCAACATGTCTGCAACAGGTAAGACACAGGGAACAGTGTCAGGATGTGGGAAATGAGCAGCGGAGACTGGAAGGCTTTTTCCTATGTACATTTTAATGCTCAGCTCCATACTCTCAAGATAGTGACTCTAGCAAACGGGCAGACAGCAGAAGCACTAATAGAAGAGCATTACCTGACTCTCCTGGGCTCTCTCATCCTCTTCTGCCTGAGCATCAGTATTACCTTGTGTTTAAAACAAGAACAAAAGTGATCAGAGGGAGCACTGGAAAACATGTCAAGCCAGCTCCTTGTCACTGCAGTGACTGGCTGCCATGGGAAGCTCACTTCCATGTCTCCCTGAGAGTGGGGCTAAGTACTGTCTTATGTGTGTTGTCACAGTCACACAGCATGAGATGACAACACCAAGCACGATGACTAGCCCTTTGGCTAAGTGTTGGGAGAGGCTCTCTGGAGGAGGTGCTGGGTGGGAGTGGGAGGAGAGTGGGATGAGGAGCAGCACCGCACCACATGGGCATCCTTGTACCTGAGGAGCTGCTGAGCTGCCTCTTGTTCTCCTTGAGTTGAAGTTCCAAGTTTTTGACCTTGAGCTCCAGCTTCACCTTATCAGACTCCAGCGTCTGCACAACCGAATGCAAGGACTTGGCAGAGGCGTTTTCTCCCCTGAGCACTGTGACCTGCAACACACAAGTTGGGCTCAGGCCAGAAGGAGGGGCAGAACGTGACAGCAGGACCATCTACCCCGCAGAGCACCTTACCTCATTCCTCAGCTTCTCCAGTTCCGCGTCCTTCTCTGTGAGTAAGGCACTGGTGAGGCTGATGGATTTCTGCAAGGAAGCTTTCTCTTCATCAGTGTCTTTTCTGTACTCAGATTCTCTAAAAAACCAGAGAGTTAAACAGGTCCAGAGATCAACTCAGGCAGCGGGGAGCAAGCAGCTGTTCCAGAACAGACTTGAGAGTAACTTCAGTTATCATTAAAAAAGAGAAAGGCGTAACAGGGAAGTTGCATAGGGATTGAGGCTGTTATGCCTGTAAATGTTACTTACTGCGAGAGAGAAAAGGTTTATATGCATAGGCATGCAGAACCTGCATGTCATTGTGTCCATTTGAACTCAAAGAGACAAGTTAATACATTTGGAAGATGTAGATTAAAAAATAATAATAATGTTACACCCTCCCCCCCCCAAAAAAAACTATAGCCAAATATATAGTTGAATACTGTTACTTCTGGAATAAATAGTTACCAAGCAATGACAATTAAAATACGTACATGCAAAGCAATTATACAGATGTCATGCAGAGCAGTTTTATGCTGGAAATATCCATTGGTTCTCACTAATTTCAGTAACTTTTTAGCAAGTTCAGAGGTTGTGTTTTTAAGATTGTGTGAGCCAAAACAGTAGCAAAGATTTCTGTTATCCAAACTGAAAGCTAATTGCTTTTCAATCAATCAGTCTGAAGAGGCCACTGGGCTGCTTCTATTAATTGCACAGCAGTAAGGCCAGAGCGGAAGAGAACGTGGCTCTTCATAGGCAAAACGAACGTGTGAGTTCCACAGGAATGCAGCCCTGCTCTCTGCTGGCTCACTAGAGGGAGCACGAGGCCTCTGGGAAAAAACAACTGTCCACTGGGGAGTCCGGGGCTGAAGAGGAAGGATGAGAGGATGGGCATCAGGCGACACATGGAGGTTGGGCAAGACATAAAGGGGTCAGCCCCAAAGGAGAGTGGCAAAAGTGTGTACGTGTGTGAGATGCAGGTGTATTTAAAGTTGTGCTGTGAAATACAGATATGCTAAGGTTACCCTTGGTGAGGGACTGTCACCGATCAGAAGAGACTAAGGAGACAAAACCGCATGTATACAATGCTACTTCCTAGCTTGGCTCCTGATGAGGAAAATGACTGTGATGGAAAACCACAGAGAGCTGAGGAGTGGTGACTTTGTGGCGATGTGACATGTTCACAGCGGGGCAGCTGACTAGGGAAATGGAACTGGCTGAAAAACCTTTACAACTCTTCTAGAAACCTAAAATCAGCCTTTAGATAAAACAGTTTTTAATAACAGACCTTGTGTCACCAAATTACTTTAGACAAAAATAAAACAGGAGAAAAGCATCTGGAGCTAGCGCTCAGGCCACACAATCTCAGACCCTGCATCAATGTAGGCAGTCAGAACTGGCAATCAGGCCACTGCTAGTTCTACGGGAAGCAGGAGGGTGAATGCAGAGCAAGTGGCATTTAGTCTGTTGTAAATCAACTGGAGGAATAGAAAACGGAGGTCCAAGTTAGAGATGGCAGCGATGGCTAGTTAGTGAGACCCAAGGTATCCGGCACATGAATTACAAAATTTTCATGGTTTATGATAAACTGAAATTCTACACAAAGATGAAAATAAACGTGTTGTATTTATCTCGTTGTGTGGCTTACACTTTTACACTTCAGAATGATGAGTAGTAAGAAAAGAATCTGAGACATTACCGAAATGTTTTGAATTGGCAACACTGGGAGGAAGGAAGGGGCATCAATGTCCCTAAGGTCCTGAGTATGTGCTACGAAATACATGTTTGAATTAAGTCAGGGCTCCAGAAGTGGGAGGAATGAACAGGCATTTCTGCAGCGTGAAAAGTAAGGCTCCAGTGCTATCCAAAGACAGGAAATGTGGGCTCAGTGCATCTCTCTGAAGCATATTTGGTATTTTGTTCTATTGTAAAAATGAATTATAGCACTTCACTTATTTTAACTGCCACTCAGATTTGAAAAACATAAGTTTAAAGATTTTAACTAAAAATTAGCATGCTGAAGACAGATATGGATTCTCCTATGCCCGAAGATCTAACTGGCTAAGATCCCATGATACTTAGTACTGTGAGGAACAGTCACCAGTAGAGGCAGAAGGGCCATCAACCTGATTGTGCTTATCCTGTCTACACACAACCCAAGCCACACAGTTTGCTAACGAGCTGGAGGCAGGATATTTCCTATACAAATCAGACAAAGGACACAGGCTGAAGAAAGAGAGGGATCAGTAGTGAAGTCACTGCCACCAAGCCTGATGACTTGAATTTGACCCTGAGACTCCATGTGGGGTAAGGATACCTCTACATACACGCACGCATGCACGCACACACGCACACACTCTCGCACGCACACACGAGCACACATACTAAATGTTAAAAGGAAAAAATGGAGAAAGAGGAAGAGGAAGAAAGAAAGCAGGTCTACCAGATGACAGGGCACACAGGCTTGGCAGTTCATCTGTGACAGATCTTCAGTGATGGCTTTTTAGGCAATTTCTATGCCCTAATTCCTCTGTACAAACTGAGGGCTGAATGAAAACATCTATGCCAACATTACTGATGTATGAGAAGCCAACTGCTAGTTTAAGCCGTGTTGGCTAGAAGGGATTGCTCAAGCTACCAATACCAAGAAAGGAAGCTAATGGCATGAAAGGCGGTGGCAGGGCCAGAAACTCTTGTCCTGTCCATCCCCCGTGGGAATACGCCACTCAGATTCTTTTCTTACTACTTACATAAGAAATAAAGTCCAGTAATGAAACAAATACCTTAAAGTGTTACTGGGCAAGCTTTAAAATGCAAGATAATAAGAACCAAATATTAGAAACATGAAGAAAAATGCAAATACAGTAAGGAGAACTAAATTTGCACCCAAGTTCTTTGCTGATATCAAAAAGAAGTGTGGGGTGGTGTGTGTGTGTGTGTGTGTGTGTGTGTGTGTACTGCTGAGCATATTTTATAAAACAAAAGCAAGACACAGAGGGACAAAGGCAGCCAAAAAATATATACAACAATTTGGTTTACTAAAAATATATGAGGTTTATTTATTATAACGTGGATAGACTTTCTTTAGTCTTACCATGAAAGACACACAGATATAGCAAAGGAAGCAAGAGTAGGAAAGGGAAAAGAGAGGGGTGAGATGAGCATTGGTAAGTAGCGCAAGCTCGGAGACAGTCAGACAGTTACAACCCACAGTGAGCGGAACGAGCTGGGCAGTGCAGGCCGCTTTGGAAGTGAAGGCAGTACTGGCATTCCTCAGGGGCTGACATTCTATACTACCAGAATCAATTTAGACCCCCATAAATCCATGTATAAAACTTTGGTCTTGCTGTCCCTTCTTTGACATTAAAAAGCCCAGAGAAAAAAGGGAGCCAAGCTAGTTCCCCAAGGTGCATCAGCCTGGGCAGTGATGGAGGAGCTCATGCCTCCTGTTCTAGCAGTTACATGACTCTGCCTTATCAGTAAGATCCCCAGAGCCTGTCTTTAATGCCCTCTCCTGTTTTTGTTTTGGTTTAAGACAAGGTCTCACTATGGAATCCTGACAGGGCTGAAACTCACTGTGTAGAGCAGGCTGACTTGAACTCAGAAAGATCCTCCTGCCTCTGCCTCCTTAGTGCTGGGATTAATGGCTGGAACCTGTTCTTAAAGATGTGTGTCCAACTGTCACTCAGTTTTGCAGACGGTTACAGTTTTAAATTCAGAGAAAACCTTCAGTATATATTACCTGCAACTCAATGTTTATAGACACCAAACCCAAAGCAAACCCTACTGACTTCTTTACCACAGTCTCATGTGGCCATTTTGGCCTTAAACTTCGTATGTAGCTGAAGAAGACCCTGAACTTCCCAGTCTCCTTCCTCTACCTCCCAAGTGCTGGGACTGCAGGCATATTCTACCACACTTGGTTTATATTTTATTTTAAAAGTTGTATGTATGTATGTATGTATGTGTAGGTGTGCATGCCATGGCACAAGCATGTGGAGGTCAGAGAACAACTTGCTGAAATCAGTTCTTTCCTTCTATACAATGTGGGTCTGGAGGATTGAACTCAGCTGTCAGGCTTAGTGGGAAGTGCTCTTACTCACTAAGCCACCATCTCACCAACCCTTAGTTTACAATTTAACTTTACTCATTGGGCCAGGGCAGCTTTGAGATCCTCAGATTCCATGGAAGTCTTTTCCGAGTGTCGGTGTTGTATGGAACCCAGGACCTAACATGAGCTAGGCTGGAGGTCTCATGCTGAGCTTGAGCCAGAGCTCACACCTCAGTGACTGTTTCCCCTGACGTAGGGGGTAATCCTGCAAGTCCTTATGACCATGAGGAATGTGGTCATTTTCTGCCTTCACTTCTAAATTAAACCATCCACATGGCTGTTGATTCTTGCACCAACAAAGAAAGTTTGTGTGCTTTTATGACTTAACAATTTGAAAGGTATTTCTATCAAGATCATATAAAATCTTTAGTCTTCTATGCAGAGTAGATATAGCTAACCATCACAAGCATAATCTACAAAGGAACCCTTACCAAACTGGTATTTGGGAGGCATTTAAGGGTCTAAATTGTTGCTATTTTAAAATACATTCAAGTTCAGTCTTCCATAATAAAAACAAATGTCCATGAGGGTTGATTAGCAAGAGAAAGTCAGTTTAAATATAGAAACTAAATTTAAAACTTTTTCATTTTCAGAAAAATTATAATCTTTATGTTAGTTCATCAGAATTGGCAGGAGTCATCTTAATGTTCTGGTTGTGGTGGTCGGAGATTGAAACTAGGACTTCATGTGTGCTGGCAAGTGTCTGATCATGTGTAGACCTTCTAGTAGTTTTACTTTCGAGACAGATCTCATTTTAGGGCTGTCCTTAAACTTGTGAGGCTCTTAGCTCAGCCTCCCTAATAGCTACTGGGCCTGTCTTAAATTAGCAGTAATTTTTGAGAGACACTTTGCTAAACATATAATTTAGTCAGCCACATGATAAGAAAGAACTTACGAAGTATAAAATCTTTTAAAAATCTATAATAAATAAGAGGCTAACGGTACATGGAGAACAGAACACAAAAACCTGACATTCCAGGACTTGAGCCTGCACCTATCCTTCATCAGTCTGAGTTCTTAGCAAAGTTCTGGTCTGCGGTCTTCTGTTTCATCATTAAACAATGCACAGCCCACCATAGCTTCCACTGGAACGTTTGAGATCGTAAGGATTTGTAAATTAAGGAGCGTTGTGTAAATGAAAAGACATCATATACTGACATCAGCTCATTTTCATTCACTTGCCCCTTGAGAATGCTATAGGAGCAAGGCCTCATTCTAGTTTTGTTTGCAGAAGCCTGACCATAGTGAGACACCTGTGTGTTCCAGAATAGGAAGAGCTTCTCAGAGAGAAGGAAAGGCTTCCCCTGGACAGAGGCCTAATATCCTCCAAAATACAGCAGTCCAAGTGCTGTGTAGGCTAAATAAAACCTTGAATTCCCGAGAGTGAGTCACATCCATCAGACATCAGCAGGACAGGAAAGCCTCCCCTGCCCTTGCTAAGAGCATGAGAACATTTTGGGATAGGCTAATTTTTTTTTTACTCTTTTAAAGCACAGTGTCCAGGCTGACTTCAAACTTGGCATGCACCTGAGGGCGACCTTCAACTACGGATGATCTCACCTCCAGGGATCACAGGTGGCTTGGGGGAGGGGATGAGCACAAGCAGCTCATACATGCTGAGCAAGCTCTGTCCTGCCGGGTTATAGGCTTATCCCTACTTTAATTACTTAGTTAGCCAATTATTTATCCATTTATGACAGAGTGTCACCATATAGCTTGGCTGGCCTGGAACTCTCTTTGTAGACCAGGCCTTGAACTCACAGAGATTCTCCTGTCTCTGTTTCCCAAGCGCTGAGTTAAAGGCCTGTGCCTGGTCATGTTTTGTGTTTTTGTCTTGTGTAGCCCACACTAGCCTTGAATTGGCAAGTAACAGGACGGCCTTGAACTCTCTACCTCCTGCTGCTTCTACTTCTGTGCACTGAAGTCCCTGTTGCTGTTGTGATCCACTTCTGTTGAGAGTTCTGAAGCAAGGTGGCTGGCTGTATTCTCTCCACCCCTTCAGCTTGCGAGGAAGCACAGAACTCCCCTAGGCACGGCTGCTTGCCGCAGAGCAAAGGCCATAGCGTGTGTAAGCATCAGACCTTGGGGTGTTCATTTCTTTCCTTTTTATTTTAGGATTTGTGTTGTTGTTGTTGTTGTTGCTTAAAACAGGGTTTCTCTGTGTAGCCCTGGCTGTCCTGGAACTCACTCTGTAGACCAGGCTGGCCTCGAACCCAGAAATCTGCCTGCTTCTGTCTCCGGAGTGCTGGGATTAAAGGTGTGCACCACTACACCTGGTTTTTATTCATTTATTTTGCTATATAGGATAAATCTACGGTCCTCCAGTCTCATGTTAGAATTACAGGCATATCCTACTCTGACCTAGCCTAAATATTTAATTTCTATGGGCCACATTTATCTCTGTTCAAAAGTACCTGGAGAGTTATACAATATTATGGGTGGATAATAAATAATAGATACAAAGTACTTATTATTGAAAAAAATCAAGCTTTCCCATAAGTGAAATCAGTATTTGTATCTAATGTGATTACTACATATGCAATTGTAATATTGTTCATTTTTAAGACCAGGCAGTAGCATTATGAGGCAATCTGAATTTAGAGCTCTTCTGAGTAAATGCGATTGAGAATGGCTTAAAATTTTAAATATGTGAAACTTGAACAAATGGATCTTCATAACTTGCCAATTGCAAGCACTAAATTACCACAATGCCATTTTCTGAATTTAAGAAGTTGGCTGTTTTCCACAAGCTAGCACACATGTCACTCTGAAGCTTCCCTTATTAAACACATCAACAGACAGAGAGCCTACCTCTTTTTCATTTCTAACAACTGATTATTGAGTACAGATCGTTCTTCTTCCAGCTGAAAAACAAAACCAGAAAGAGTTCAGTTGGCAACAGTCCACAGAGAGGCCCTGCCCCTCAGACAGCCCGCCCAAACGCAAGCACGCACAAAGGCAGCGGATGCTGCTGCTTCTCTCTCAAGCAGTCAATTTGTCAAGAAGTCACCACCAAGAGGGTAGCTACTACTTTAAAAATGGCTTGCCCCTTCTGGGCAAGCCTGAGAATTCAGTATACTGAACCACGGCACTTTGAACACTTATAACGGTGTGGTGTCTGGTGTCTGAGACAGGGTCTCCTCATGTAACCCTTGCTAGACTGGAGCTCAGTGTACAGGCCAGATGCACCTCCTCTGCCTCTCAGATGACAGAATTAAAGGTGTGCCTAACAACTCCTTTTAAAACAGGAGCTGGATGTCATGTCATCCAGGCTGGCTTAGAATTTTCTAGATGGCCAACAGTGATATTGAACCCTCTGTCCTCCAGCTCCCACCCCCAGAATGTTGGGGTATAGGTTAAGGTTACCCAGCCCTACACAGTGTAAGCCAAGCTTTCAGTAAATGTCCAGTGAGTGACTCCAACATTAGCATCCTGGCTGCTCTAGTTAGGTCACAGGGGTCAGTGGCAAGGACTTGCAGAAGTCAAGAAAGAAGCTACCTGTTCTCTGCAGAGTTCCTGTGACTCATCTGCTGATTTAACATATACCCAGCAAAGACACTTGTCAGCTACAAAACACCGTGGTTACAGAAAAAAAAAATGTCTGCAGTTCTTTCATTTTGTTATAAAATCCTACTATTACCATTCCATATAACATCACAGACAAGGGCCAGTGGCAAGGCTCAGCAGGTAAAGGGATCTCTGCTGTTGTACGGAAATAAGCCATCACAGCCCTGCTCGCTCGCTCGCTCGCTCGCGTGTCTGCAGACAGGGCTTCTCTGTGCAGCCCTGGCTGATCTTTGGTTGCTATTTGCATGATATATCATCTTCTAGTCTCCTACTTTCAACTGCTTTGTGTCTCCAAATGTAAACTTTGTCTAGTGTAGACATCACATCGTTAAATTATACTTTAATTTAAAAAAAATTTCTAGCCGGGCCATGGTGGCGCACACCTTTAATCCCAGCACTCGGGAGGCAGAGGAAGGTGGGTTTCTGAGTTCGAGGCTAGCCTGGTCTACGGAGTGAGTTCCAGGACAGCCAGGGCTACACAGAGAAACCCTGTCTCAAAAAAAAACAAAACCAAAAAAAAAAAAAAAATTCCAACCCATTTAAATGTATTGTGGTTACAGATCAGGTTCTATGTTGCTTCGATTCCGTTTATATGGCTTAGCAGTGATGTCAAAACTGTAGGACTAGAGTAAGATAAGGACTGTTTCAGGGATTAAGTAGTAACTGGTTATTTAAAAACCTCCTTGATAAACAAAATCTATTTTATTTTTTCAGATAAGGTCTTGCTATTAAGCCTAGGCTTATCTTTGTTTGACTTTAAAATAACATTCCAATTTATAAGGAATAATAGTGCTTCATTTTTTTTCAGATAAAAGTTTTTCATAAGGTAGGCACATTGGTACATACCTGTAGTTCCATTTATTCAGGAGGCTGAGGCAGGAGGATCTAGCCTGGGTAATATAGTAAGCCAGTTCTAAAACAAAATTTAAAGATGGGAAGGAAAAGAAAAACTTGTAAACTTGCTCTAAAATTATACAATGGCATATATCCATAACCCTAGCATTTACTGAGTGGGCAGAGGAGTGAGGATTGGGAACTTGAGACCAGCTTATATCAAAAGATTCTGTCTCAAAAAATCAAAAGCTGGGCCCGAGCAAGAAAGAAAAGAAAAGAAAAAAAAAAAAAAAAAAGCCAACCCACATCTAATGATTTAGGGTATCTAAGCATATTAGTTTATACCAATGATCTCCAAATTCAGAAGACTGAGGCTGGCAGACAGAGTTTGACATCAGTCTGGGAGTCATAGCAAGACCCCATGTCAAAAAAAAAATCCACTCAGGAAAAGGTGTAGGAGGAGTGTGGCGTATCGCTGAGATAAGACCAGCTAAGAACTCATCACTGACGACACAGGAGCACTGCACTGGGTGGTCCATGCCCTGCACATGCGCGACATTTTTCATAATTAAAGCTTAAAAAGAAAATACAGGCAACTGGAGGAAGAACTGGAAGGTTAATATTAAGAGAAAAACACGGCAATGAAAGCTGTACACAAATATTCACATTACATCAGGAAAGCATCCAAGAGCTCCTGTCAAAAACAAGAGAGGGAGCTAGAGATGGCTCTGCAGTTAAAAGCACTGGCTACTCTTGGACAGCAGCTCACATCTGCCTCTAACTCCAGTTCCAGAGTAGCCCATAAATGCCTTCTGGCCTCCACAGGCACTGCACGCATGTGCTACACAGACATACACTCAGGCAAAATACTCATACACATAAAATAAAAATAAGTAAATTTCTAAAGAAAAACACACAAAAGGTGGAGTGAGGATGACAAATGCTTGGCCCTTTGCTTATTTCCAACCCATCACTTCAGCTGAGGTATGCTAGCTTGGGTGATAGGAGGGCCAGGCACAAACGCCAACTCTGCTTCCTTAGGCTCAGTATTGCTACTTGACAGGCACAAGGCATGGCACTCTCCACTTTGCTTCCTGCTGTAATTTAAAGCAGGGACGGGACATAGTACTGAGTCCATTGTGGGTGCTCAGTAACTCCACAGGGTGAATGAATTCGTCAGAAGGCGTGCTCTGTATGATAGTAGCACACTTGGAAGCCCAGCTTCTCAGAGGATGAACTCCCCTGCTGAGAATCTAAGCTGAATCTCTTTTTCCCCAGTTTCCCCAGTGAAGTGGTTCATTTGCGCTATTTCAGTCTCTTCTCCAAGCAAGTGTTCTGAGGTCCAAAATAGCAACTCTACCTTGACAGCACAAAACACATTCTCTGTGTCTGAGGATTTCTCGTCTCGCCTCCTACACACAGACAGACAGACTTCTGCTTTTAGAAGAGGAGATAGAAATGGAAAAGGGAAGGGAAGGATCCAGAAGGTCTTTCATGACTGAGTGCTTCTAGAGATGTAAGGTGGACCGCAGAAGACAGCTGCTGCCCCCACCCCACCCCCAAGAAAGAACTGTTTGCCAGCTTCTAGGAGCAGGAGATTGCCTCTTCAGGGACTGCCAAAATGAAAAACAAAAACAAAACAACAAAACACAGAGCCACATCTGCAGGGCCATACCCTTTCCAGACCACATCCAGTGACTGATCAACAGAGAATTTAAATCTGTGGGCCAGTGAGATGACTCAGTAGGTAAAGGGCCCTGGCAGCCAAGCCTGATGACTTGAGTTTGGTCTCTGGTACCCATGTTATACCCTGCCTTCATGTTTATGTCCTGCACACACACCGTCTTAGCCCTTAGTCCTGACTCCCAGATGCTCAGTCCCCTAAAATCTCTGTGCCATATCCTCTACCCAGGTATAAATACCTTTCACTGCATAGGTCAAGTGGAAAAGAACCATTCCTTCAGCCCTAACCCCTGGCAGCCATTCACAGCCTAAACACTTTCTAGGGCCAGGAAACAGCTCTCTAGAACTTCTTTCAAATGCTAGAGGTGAGCAGGATGCTGGAGACGTCCAGAGCAGTGGTTCTCAACCTTCCTAATGCTGCGACCCTTTAATACAGTACTTCATGTTACAGTAAGCCCCAACCATAAAATTATTTTCATTGCTACTTCATAACTGTAATTTTACTACTGCTATGAATTGCAATGTAAATAGTTGATAGGCAGAATATTGTATTTGAGACTCCTGTGTAAGGGTCATTTGACCACCCTCCCCAAAGAGGTCGTGGCCCTCAGGTTGAGGACCTCTGCTGTAGAGGCAGATCTTAAGCAAGAAAGTTAAGCCAGGCAGTGGTGGCACACGCCTTTAATCCCAGCACTCGGGAGGCAGAGACAGGTGGATTTCTGAGTTCGAGGCCAGCCTGGTCTACAGAGTGAGTTCCAGGACAGCCAGGGATACACAGAGAAACCCTGTCTCGAAAAACAAAAAAAATATTAAGACATGTTGACTCAGGGAAGACCATGAGTCTCTAGGTCTCTTAGTAGATTTCCTAATATAATGCTTGACAAGTGAAAGAAAGACTCTCCACCAAAGCAGAGGCTGTTGGCCTCAGGGAGCATGCCACAAAATTATTATTTGTTAAAGAATAATTACCTTCATTTTTTAAACACACTATTTTTAAAAAGACTTAACAATACTGTATAGAAACAAAATCATAAGGAAGAAAATATCCCTTAATGTTGTCACTTACAGACAACCCAGACTGGATATACACAGGCTATCTTTATTTTGGTTAGTGTGTTTGAGTTCTGAGAACAATTTCTGGGATTTGGGTTTTGCCTTTGACTGTACTGAGGCGGGCAGGGTCTCTCCTGCTTCTGCTGCTAAACACAGCACTGTCTACTTAGGCCAGCTGGCCCGTAAGCTTCTGGGAAATTCTCTTGTCTCCACCTCACATCTTGCTTCACAAGTACTGGGATTACAGATCCACACCATCCCATTGTTGTTATTCAACAGGGTCTCCCTAGGCAGCCCTTGCTGGCCAGGAGCCCACACGTAGACAAGTTGTCCTTGACTTCACAGAGATGGAACCTGCCTCTGCCTCCCACAAGTCCTGGAGATCTAACTCAAGTTGTGAGACTTGTGTATACAGCTATCCCTTTTATCAGATGAGCCATCCCTCTGGTTGTTTTAATAATTTTATTAAGATAATTTTAATAACCAGGCAGTGGTGGCGCACGCCTTTAATCCCAGCACTCAGGAGGCAGAGGCAGGTGGATTTCTGAGTTCGAGGCCAGCCTGGTCTACAAAGTGAGTTCCAAGACAGCCAGGGCTACACAGACAAACCCTGTCTCAGGAAAAAAAAAAATTTTTTTTTCTCAGGCATGAGTGGAGACAGCCGGTGAAGCCTTGGTTTGAGCTCATGCAGTGGCACACGACTGTCACCAGATTGCTTGGAGGTGGAAGCAGGACGATAGAGTTCAAAGCTGGCCTCAGCTACATTAGCAAGTTTGAGGCCAGCCTGTGCTACATGGAATCCAGTCTTTTTTTTTTTTTTGTATCTGCCTGTCTCTGCCTCCCGAGTGCTGGGATTAAAGGTGTGCGCACCACTGCCCGGCTGGAACCCCATCTTAAACAAATCAAGAGCAGCAGGGACAGCAGCTCATTTGTGTCATCAGACACTGAAGGAAGAGTCTGGAATTCAGCTTCAAAGAACACTATTTCTGGGTGTTCCCTGAACTTAGAATAAAACTGATGGCTGCCCCTCATCATTTTGTACAAAATAATGTACAACAGGCTAAAAACAGCTTTCATTTTCTAACCCATGTCTGTGAATTTAGGCCTACTTAAAAGTCAGACAAATTTTCATGGACCAGCTTAGACAGATCAATGTCAGCCCCAGTGTTTGTACATTCTCTGCCATAACTTCACTGAAAAACAACTTTTCTCAAAATACTTATTGGCCCATCTTCTCCCTGTTCGGTCTCCAAAAGCAAGCCATAGCCTTGTTTTACAAATAACCCTGAAGAAAAGCTGATGTTTCCATGGTGACAGCCCAATCTACCTGCTGTCTTTATGAGACAGAATGCGTGTGAGGCTTGTAAATGGTAAAGGGGACATGTACCTCAAACATGGCCACCAGGTGTCTGCTCCTATTGAAGAACTCACATTATTGTATATATTTAAACTTTCCTTTTTTGTTCAGAGTCCATGGGAGTTTTGAAATGATAGAGCAGACATCTCAGCTATAAATCAGACGTCTATCTCAACAATGAGCACCTGCAGTGCCCAGTTGTATTGTAGAACTCATAGGGTCATTTTAGAATTCTCTGTGAAAAGAAGATCATGCTTTGTACATTTGGCAGTGTTTGTCTGTAATCCCAGCACGCAGGCAGCAGCTGAGAAGAGAGGGTCAGGAGTTCAAGGCATCCTTAGCCACACAGTGAGTTAACGAAGGAGCTGCCAAAGACTGGAACCTGTAAAACTGTTTTAAACAAAAGTGTGGGCCGGGCAATGGTGGCGCATGCCTTTAATCCCAGCACTCGGGAGGCAGAGGCAGGCGGATTTCTGAGTTTGAGGTCAGCCTGGTCTATAGAGTGAGTTAACTGCTTTGGAACTAAACAGAGGCAGTGGTTGTATGACACAGGCTCTGTAAAGTAAATGCCACGGCACTGCACACTTACAGTGTTTAAAACCGGAACTAACATGCACCCAGACATGTTCATGCACACATAGACATGAGCCAACATGGAACAAGAAACCACTCAGGGCATCAGGTAGAAAACTTGCTGTGAGCAGTCTATGCTCTTGCACTAGCAGTCATGACTTCCGAGTCATGTCTCCTGTCAAGACTGCTAAACGAAACAATTCACTTGGCTCTACCTAGCATATTCCTTTTAAAGCCGATGCAGCTTTGCTAGGATGGCTCAGAGGGTGAAGGAGCTTGCTGAGCAAGGCTGGCAACCTCGGTTTCATCCTCAGAGTCCTCATAAAGGTGCAGGGAAAGAATCAACCATAGAGTTGTCCTCTGGTCTCCAAATGTGTGACATGGAATGCACAACTGCTGACACATAAACACATCCTACACACAAACGCATCACATACGATAATATTTTATGCACATAATAATAATCATTTTAAAAACTTAAAAGATCAGTACTTTGCATACTGATGCCAGATAAACCCTAGGGTCAGTCACTATCCTAAATGATCCCAGCCGTTGTCCCTCTTCTCACTTAAGATGAAAAACCCCACACAAAAAGGAAGACTTAAGAAAGAACTTTAGGGTCGGGAAGACGGCTCAGTGGTAAAGGCATTTGCTACCAAGCCATATAACAGATGAGAGAAGATAACTGACTCCCTTAAATTGTCCTTTGACCTACATGGTCACTATGGCATGTATGAATCCATACACATAAATAATAAATGAATGTAATAATTTTTAAATTTATGATTTATTTCATATATGTGTGTGTTTTATCTGCATGTATGTCTCTGAACCCCACTTGTGTCTGATGCACACAGAGGTTGGAAGAGGGCATCAGATCCCCAGGAACTGGAGCTATGGAGAGTTGTGAGCCACCGTGTGGGCACCGGGAATAGAACCTGTGCAAGAGCACCAAGTGCTCTAAACTGCTGAGCCATCTCTTTACCCCCTTTCCCTTTTTATGTAAAAATTTTAGTAGGGAACACTAATAGCACTGGCACAGCAAGCTGTGGACAGGGTTGGGGACTCTACTTATGCCCAAGCCAGCTTCTTTCCGAGGACTGCAGATAAGCACAGTAGCCTTCATGCTGTTAGGCTCCTCCTTCACACCTCCAGAGCATGACACTTGTAGCCTCATGTAGCAAACAGGACTTCTAGACACTCCACACCCACACCAGTCAAGCCCTGCTCATTAGCATCTTCTTCCACCATTGCTCTCTACCCACTTCCTGGTTTCTTGAGACAGGGTCTCATGTAGCCCATGCTGACCTTGAACTCACTGTATATGGAAGGATGACTTAAGCTCCTGATCCTGCTGCTTCTACCTCTCCAGTGCTAGGTTCATAAGCAGGCACCACTGTGCCCAGCTTCAGAATTTCTTCACTGCCTTTTATTTTTTAAGAGAATAAAAAGAAAATGTTCTACAAAACCACTGTCCAAGAGGCGGGGATTCCTCTAATTCAAAACAGCCTTGTTCTGAAGCCTCTTGAGAATCTGGTTTTAAAATTCTGACAATGATTCATCCTGGGAATGTGAAAAAGACAAGCAGGAAGTGAGTAGTCCTCAAATAAAAAGAGGCGTCCCAGAGGAAGTAATCTTCCTTCTCAGCGACACCAGTAAGGACCTTGGGATGCAGACATATTTTGGGATGTCTTGGAATTTATAAGCAAATAAACATTTGAAACAGAAAAAAAAAAAAAAACCAACAGAGTTCAGAGTATACACCCCCACACACACACCCAGAGCCTCCTGCATTGGAGATGTGCGTTTTACCACTGAGCAACACACACAGACTACAAATATATTTGTACAGAGCTGTTTGGCCCCAAGTACCCCACATTCCTGGCTCACAGTTTTGTTTTGTTTCAAGTTTTGAAACCAGTGGTTACTAACTATGTGAATAAGTTTCATCCTGAGCAGGGCAGCAGCAGGGAACAGGTTCTAAGGCATGGCCACTGTTCTCATCCGGGTGCGGCACGCTCAGCTTGTCTCTGGGAGCCTCTGCATGCTCCCCTGTAAGACTATTGGTCTCAGAGGAAGGTTAGGACTCCACAAAAGCAGCCTGAGGCTTCTCAGTGAATGCCCAAAGAGTAACAATATTGCAAAGTAAAGCAACCTCCGCCTGGGTCAGAATTCACCTCACTCTATCAACCTCCTTTGCTACTTTAATTTTAGAATCAAACACTAAGGACAGCAATACAACTGAAGTTCTTTATTTTAAAAATAGCATGTCTGCCAATCACTGTAGCTCTCTCATAGAGTTCCCCTCTTCCTTCTTGCTTTTGTGGTACTAGAGACTAAACTTGAGACCTCAGGCCATAGTTCATTTGTATTACTTTTCTAACAGAAAATACAAAGAGATTTGATTAATACAAAGAGATGCAGATTTTATCCCCCACACTTAAAAAAAAATTCACTTAACTCTAGGAAGTGAAAATTCATAATTTTACAGAAATGATTAGCACTACAGGTTCAGAGAGATAACACAGTAAGAGTCAGAGTCAGACAAGTTCATTAATATTTAAAGTAAGGTTGGTTGTAAACCATTTTCTATGAATGTATGTATGGGATGGACTAATGTATTATTGAGACAGGGTCTTGCTGTGTAGTTCAGGCTGGCCTGGAACTATGTGGCCTGGGATAGACTCAAACTTGGAAACCTCCTGATTAGCCTCCCAGGTACCATGATCAGTAGGATTATAGCTGTGAGCTACCACACCTAGCTAGATTATTTTAAGTGGGTGGTTTTTTCCATTCTCTGAAGTGTACATATCAAGACAGAGTGATCTGTAATCTTTCTTGGCTATCATCAGTTTTTAGTACTGGGACTGGCTCCTCTCTAGTCCTTTTTTCCCCGTCAAGACAGGGTTTCTCTTTGTAGCCCTGGCTGTCTTGGAACTTGCTCCATAGATCAGGCTGCCCTTGAACTTAGAGATCCTTCTGCCTCTGCCTCCCACTGCTGGAATTCAAGGTGTGCACCACCACTGCCTGGCTAGTATCCCTTTTAATAATCTCCATAATCAGGGCTGGGGATATAGCTCAGTTGGTATAGTGTTTTGTCTTACAGGTTTGATCCCCAGTTTAAAGAAAAACAAACAAACAAACAAAAACAAAAAACAAAACAAAACAAAAACGAGAAAGTGTCCATCACCAAAACTATCATGTTTTAGTTGACATTCACTTGTATTTTCTAAATAAAATACAAACAACAATGACCTAAAAGTGACATAAGAAGCAACTTTTTTGGCTGTTTGTTTTAAAGGCAAGGTCATTTATATAGCCCACTTTAGCCCTGAACTGCCCATTGTAGGCCTGGGTGGTCTCAGACTAACACTGCAGCCAAGGCTGGCCTAGAACTCCTGATCCTCATGCTTCCATCCCCATGTGTTGGAATTACAGGCTCATGTCACCATTCCCAGTTTCCATGCTTTACAAGGAAGATGCTTTCATAGTTGTAGCTTCTATTTTCTAATGCCTAGAAAAAAAAGCCTATTTGACACATTAAGCACAAAGCCTTTTCAGTAGACAGCTAAGGAAGAGCTATGAAGATAGAGAAGAGCTTTGAAAAGCTCTGCCAAGAGTCAGGAGGTCTCCTCAGCCCCTTCAAGCTCACAAGGGATATAATTAGTCCAGTTGAGATCACAGCACAAGAGGACAGTGCACCCTCCTTGCTCATCCTACAGATGGACTCCACAGTCTCCACCAGGGATATTCAAAGAACTGGGAAAACAAGACAAACAAAAGCCAGTTGAGACAGACTGAGCACTTAACTCGAATCCTTCTCTTCCGGTCCTTGTGCCACCCTGGTTCAACATCCCAGATGCCGCAGACATTCCAGCTACATCAGAAAGAAAATTCCTCTTCGGCTTCTATTTTTCAAGAACTCAAATTCCTCCCAGGCCAATCAAAGGAGTCTGTAGTGACCCTGCTTAAGTCGACTCACTTTGATTCTGTCCCAAGCCCAAGCAACATGACAAATGTTGGGACACTGTCACCAGAGGATGCTGAACAAATGACTAGCTTCTCCGTGCTTCCATCTTCTGCCACAAGGACAAGAGTACTGTCACACAGAACTGTGGTGAGGATAGATCACCCCTGTCATCTCTGTGTGCCAGCACCCATCAGAGCTGGGGACGGTAGTTTGTCCTCCATGAAATGAGAAAAGGGGCGGGGAGCTATAATGAAAATTGAAAAGTCTGACGTAAACTCTGGACATGGTGACTTTCCCAGTACTTGGGAGGTGGCAGCAGGAGGACTGCTCTGAGTTTGAAGCTGGCCTCTACTACAGGCTGAGTTCCAGGCAATCAGTGATATCCTGCCCCCAAAAGACAAAAAGGAAAAAACTGGTGTTTTCACCACAAACTGCTCCATCTTGATGAAACTGAAGTGCTGTGACTTTAAACTACTCTGCCTGTCACAGCCAGTGCTTGCAGCAGGTAGTAGAGCTTTTCCTTTGCAGTGCAAAGCAAGCATAAATGGTTAAAAATCCCAGCAGCTTCTCTGGGATCAGATGTGAGCAACATTTTGATTCAGATGTTAGAGAAGAATTCAAAGCAGAACCCAGCATCATTTACAATCCATTCTGATCCACGTTTAAGTACAGTTTCCATCAGAGAAGTCTGCGACACACATCTCCGCAAGCAGGCTGTTGCACCCTCGTTAGAGCCCACATTCTACAAATCAACACACACACATTCACAAGTCTGTGGGGAAAAGAGAGTCAGAGTTCTCTTCAAAATCAACTGGTAACCCCCACAACACCATAGTCTTAGAATCTGTATCCTGAAAACCAACTTCAGTGCGAGAGGGAAGCAAATCTTAAGAGGAAACTAATCTTGGAATCAAAGCTGTGGTAGAGAGAAGATGCTGTCTGGTTCTTCTCACTTAAAGGCACTGCTAGGAGAGTATCGATCGAGTAAGAACCTTTCTAGCTGCTTGTAAGGTCTGCTGCTGGTGCTGCTAGTGTGTGTGGCTTGTTAGTGGAACTGCCAGTTCACTCCCACCCTAAGTTCTATAAGCAAAGAGATAAATGAGCCATCTCATGGGAAACAATTTCATCACACAGAGCAGATCTGAGTGTCTCCAGGAACACTGCAAGAACAGGCGACACCAGCACCCCTGCTTTAAGAGTCCCCACTGAAGGGCCACTGACCTTTTGATGACTTGTGACTTCGTCCCGCGTTCTCCCCAGCTCCTCGGCAAGTTTGACGTTCTCTTCTTGCAGTGCGGAAAGCTGCTGGGACTTCTGAGCTGCTGCCTGCTTTAGGGTTTCTCTGCAAGGACAGTGAGTGCAGGGTTACCATAGAAACAAGACAAGCAAGGAAACTGTGGGAGACAACAGCTTCACAGCACTGAGGAAAATAGATCTGGGTCACGTGCCCGATAAGATCTATACCAACAAGAGACCGACCAACCGCACTCGCTGCCTGAAGGGGAGGGCACATGCTTTAACCTCTCACAGAGATCGGCTGTCCACAATTATGTCATTTTAAAATACCTAGTAAACACTGTCTCTACCCCATTACCACCCACACTCCACAAAAAAGCAAATTTTTCTGTAAAGGAGATGACAAATGCCACAGTCAGTACAGCCTTCATCTAGGGAAGGTTGTTAGATAGTTCTACTAAGCCCCACTATGGCGATGGTGATTTAATTTGCTACCAAAGCACTGTGTTCTAGAGGCATACATAAATCTTTTAATCTATTTTTCTCTTGATAAAATAAAAACGCAGTGATCCATCAGAGTCAGGTGCTACTGTAAATCTGAGTATATTTTTAGAACAATAGTAAGTGAAATGCCCAAAGGAATTTTTTTCCAAAGTAAATAGGAGTTAGTTGATGGTATTCTTTCTACAATGCTAATTATTAATTAAAAGCAAATAAACATAACAGAGCTTGCCAGCTAACCAGCATCATAAATGCCAATACAAACAATAATGTAAATATATTTATTAGATATTTTCTTATTATTAAAATTAATCCAGGGGATAGGGGAAGGAATTGTGTAATAGGGTACTGGGGAGAGATGGGACAGTGAACAGGATGTAAAGTGAATAAATAAATAAATAAATAAGTGGGAAAAATGATAATAAATAAATTTTAAAAGATTAACCAAATATACGTCATTTACATATGGCTGTTCAAAATATTTTTACTTAATCACTAGATTCTAGTTTTATGCCATGGAAGGTTTTGAAGCAATTTTGAATTTTACGTAGGTCTATGATGGGTAAACTCTACTTAGCAAGCTGTCCTCTGTGGCTGGATTCTGAATCCAGTCATCTGGGTGGGAACCCATCTGTCAGTGCATGAACACATCTATTTTAACTCCAATTGTCTGATGGTGGCAGTGCTTGGCATATTCAGTTTCTCAATCTTAAATCCCCACCTTCCTATATCACACTCCATGAGGCCCTCATGAAGATTTGGGGGATAAATCTAAACAAAAACTCTCTTAGCACACTGAATTAGACTTTTTACAGAGATGAGGATTTAGTAAATACATAAACCTGAGAGGGGCCTGAGAGCAATGATTTTAATTGTGGCTCCATCAACCTATCTAGCCGCTAACATATAGACATCAGCAGTTATCTACCCAGTAACATATAGACATCAGCAGTTATCTACCCAGTAACATATAGACATCAGCAGTTATCTACCCAGTAACATATAGACGTCAGCAGTTATCTACCCAGTAACATATAGACGTCAGCAGTTATCTACCCAGTAACATATAGACGTCAGCAGTTATCTACCCAGTAACATATAGACGTCGGCAGTTATCTACCCA
>JADRCH010000214.1:2332044-2355650 GCA_019843965.1 Rhynchomys soricoides | reverse complement strand
GCAGTTATCTACCCAGTAACATATAGACATCAGCAGTTTTTGTCAACTTGACACAAACCTAGATATGGCCGGGAAGGGAGCCCAATTGAACTACTGCCTTCATCAGACTGGCCTGTGGACATGTCTGTGGGGCATTTTATTAACTGTTGATTGATGTCGAGGGGGGAGGTCCCAGCCCACCATGGGCAGCACCATCTCTGGGCAGGAGGACCTAGGCTGTATAAGAGAGTGAAGCATGAGCCTGAGAGTGAGGCAGGAAACAGTGTCCCTCATTGCTCTCTGCTTTGGTTCCTGCCTTGGGCTCCTACTCTAGCTTCCCTCAGTGATGGACTATGACCTATAAGCCAAATAAACCCTTTCTTCCCCAAGTTGCTTTTGGTTGTGGTATTTATCACAGCAACAGGAAAGCAAACTAGAACGGATAAACACAAACACACACACACACACACACACACACATCACATATTAAATTTATTGACTGGCTAAAGTCCATTAACCCTTGACAAATGAGATTTTTCTTCCGATGAAACCGTCATAAATTAATACAATATTTCTCAGGGTGTCACTGCCTTCATAGCAATGTTTTTGTTTACTGGTACAATCCTTGAAGTCTCCCTGCCTTGGCCTCTGGTGTGCTGGGATTACAGTGCATGCCACCACATCTGGCCAGTCAGCAGTGATGTTTGAGCTCCTCTTCTGCTTCTTTAAAAATATTTTCTTTCATCACATACACACAAGGTATAGTTATTACAAGTTTTTGAAAATGCTGGTTTAAAGATGATGCAGTGAAGCCTTGTGCAGTAGCAAGAGCCTTTACCCCAGCACTCCAGAGGCTGAGATAGGTGAATCTCCGCAAGCCTGGGGCAAGCCTGGGCAATACAGCAAGTTCCAGGACAGGCAGGGCTGGAGATCTTATCTCACAAGAGCAAACACAAAACAGACAAACAAACAAAGAGCATACTGTGAGCTAGAGGTGTGGATCAGTGATTTAGTGCTTACTTAGTACCACCCACGTTAAAAAAAAAAAAAAACTGCAGTAAAAAAATCAACAAGAAACCAAAAACATGGCCACTGGGGCTCAGCAGGTGAAGCACTTGCCACATAAGCCTGGTGACTCAGGTACAGGAAGAGAACTGACTCCACAGAGCTAGGTTCTATCTCAAATACAAGAAACAAACAAACATTTCTAACAACTGTGTGAGTGCGTGTGTGTGAGAGAGAGAGAGAGAGACAGAGAGAGACAGAGAGAGAGAGCGAACTCGGTCGTGGGTACCAATGCAAGTATGTGCCTACCCACGGAAGGCCCGAGGCCTGCACTGGATGTCTTCAATCACTTTCCACTTTACTAGATGAAACAAATTCTCAGCCACGCAGTGGTGGTGCACGCCTTTAATCCCAGCACTTGGGAAGCAGAGACAGGCGGATTTCTGAGTTCGAGGCCAGCCTAGTCTACAGAGTGAGTTCCGGGACGGCCAGGGGGACAGAGAAACCCTGTCTCGAAAAAAAAAAAAAAAAAAGAAAGAAAGAAAGAAAGAAAGAAAGAAAGAAAGAAAGAAAGAAAGAAAGAAAGAAAGAAGTTCTCACACTGGGCCTGAGCTCCAGGATCTGCTAGACCAGCACCAGTGAGGCCAGACTCCTCTTCTTGCTCCTCCCTAGCACCGGCACCACAGGGTGCCCCAGCCACATCGGCCCTCACGGGGGTGCTAGGGATCCAAAGTCAAGTTCTTTACCAAGCCAGTCATTCTCAGCCATTCTAACCAATCTTAAAGATGCTTTTCTTTTTACAGGAAAAGATATCTTAAAACAAAATATTCCCTAGCTTTAAAATGAGAGACAGAATATACATTGCTGATACTGACTTACATTTATTCATATATGTATTATGTTAGATATATAGTCCAGAAGAATTGGACTGTTTTGTCAGTTCTTCTAAGATAGAAAGTCACAGGGCAATGGGAAACCGCTTCATTGTGGCTCTCCTGCTGAAATTAGGAGCTGGCTAACCCAAATCAAGGCCTCTCTTGAAATGACTGGCTCTAGTAGGGAGCATGGAGTTAAAGAACATTCCACCACACCTGCTGGTTTCCAGCTGTGAGAGCAGGAAGGGAACTCCATCAGGCAGGGCAGCTCCTCTGTTCCACTGTTTCTCTAGGTGGCATTATTTTATCAGGTAATGGAGAACATGACTACCGCTGTATTCCTCTCTCTCTCTCTCTCTCTCTCTCTCTCTCTCTCTCTCTCATACAGACAGACACACACAACACACAGACTCACACAAGACACACACACACACAGAGAGACAAACACACAGACACACACACACAAGCAGCTCTTAATGCTCTAGCTTTTGGCACTGAAGAATGCAAATAAGAAATGCACGACAACCCAGAAAGTACCATTCCCTTCACACAGCCCTTTGAAAGCAGACATCCTTGCCTTGAAGTGTGGCCAAGACTAGGGCAGAGGACAGAGAGTCACAGGCCAGGGCCTTTCACCGACACCCCAGGCCTCCTTCCACCAGTTTCTATGCAAAGTTAAAACCTAGCCATGGGGTGCCTTATCACTGACAGGCAGAGGGAATTTCCTCCAGCCTGGTGGGCAGAAAGACTCTAAAGCAGCCCTGGCACAGGGCCTGCTTCTCTGTCATTTCAACAACTTCCCTTGGGGAAGTATCTGAAGAAAGGCCACCATAGCTATGAAAGTGGCTGGCACCACTGTCTCCTACTCCCACTCCTCCCACAGGCATGAGGCAGGGCACAAAGACAACTGGGGGTGCAGACAAGATAGGTTCTCACTAGGCAGCACTAGCTGACCTGGAATTTATAGTAATTCTCCTGCTTCTGTCTCCTGATTTCAGGGATTACAAGCATGCACTGCCACATCCAGCTATACAGACAACGCCTCCCCCAGCTTCTGCTTCAGACTCAGTGCCTCACACATGCTAAGCATGCACTTTACAACTGCACTAAGCTAGAGTCTGTCTCTTTATGGGTACAGCACTAATCCTGCACAAATTGGGAAGGGTGATGGGATGTGATTAAGTGAGAACTCACAGAATTTAGAGGCAGGCTCACTGAAGGACGAATCCTCTGTAATCAGTGTGGAACGAGAATGCTATCTAAACATAAGAGCTCTCTTGGTTAGATCCACAGTGGCTCTGCCCCCTGCCCCACCCGGTCTCTCAGTACCTAATGTGGCTCAGAGAGCTCTTAGCACTCTGACACTAACACTCATTAACACTATAGCAATGGGAGACCTTTGACACAAATGAACTAAAGTCACCTCAGTGTGCCACACTCCAGGTACCATAAGTACTGTGTCACAGAGGGGAAAAAAAATGGCTTAAACTATTCTTGAGTCTACCCTCTCTAAATGTAACTAAAATGTTAGTTTCTTCTTATTTGGTATATATGTTCTTATTCATGTGTGTGAATGTGTGTGCGCAAGTGTGTATGTGAGTATGTGTGCACATGTGGATGGAGGCTGGAGGTGGACAGTGGGTGTCTTTGTCAGTCACTCTCTGCTTTATGTTTAGAGACAGGGTCTCTCCTGAACCTGGAGTTCACCGTTTCAGCTACATTGGATGTTCAGCAAACTCCAGGGATCCTCCTGTCTCTGCCCCGAAGCACTGGAGTATAAATATATACCACCATATTCAGCTTTTTTATTATTTCTACTCAGGTTCTCATTTTTTCCCAGCAAGCACTTGGTTAAATAGAGCCATAGCTCATTACTGTGTTGCCCAAACTGGCCTCTAATTCACATAATTATCCTGTCTCAGACTCTCAAGAACTTGTGATTATAGGCATGTGCTACCATGTCTGACTTTTTTTCTATTAGAAAGTTTTAAAGGATTCATTTTGATATTTTTAGTTAATTATATTTGAGGCAGGGTCTCTCTGTGTAGCCCTAGCTGTCATGGAACTTGATAGGTAAACCAGGTTGGACTTGAACTTACAGAGATCCATCCACCTGCCTCAGCCTCCCAAGTGGAATTAAAGGCATGCATCACCACGCCCAGCTTTTGAAGTATTTGGTTAATAAAAGGTCTTACAGTCCTACATGCTGTGGCCAGCTAGCACATAACCATTTAACTCTAGTACATGGCCAGCTTTATGAAGTCAGAGTGAACTCCATGTTTCTTACTTCAAAGCAGCTAGCCCTAAGGGTGGCCCTTGAATTTGCCCGTGGGGAATGAATACATTTTAGGAGACTGCCTGGCTGTCCTGGAACTCACTTTGTAGACCAGGCTGGCTTCAAACTTAGAAATCCACCTGCCTCTGCCTCCCAAGTGCTGGGATTAAAGGCATACGCCACCACTGCCCGGCTCGACAACTATTTTCTGATCTTTTCAGATATTGCTTTCCTTTAAAAACTTATAATTCCCCTCAAGAGAAATAAACTCACATTTCTTTCTTGAATTCTTCCATTTTTTGGTTCTCTACATTCAGAAGTTCTTTTGACTTGTTCAGCTCATCCACAGTTTTCAAGTTGTTTTCCTTAAGTGTGTCCAACTTAAAGACCAAGAGGGAAAAAAAAAAGGGTGAAATTATTTCATTTTTCAGTGACATGACTGGATAAATTATTCACAAAAATTATGTCTTTATAAATAGATGACATTAGTCATTTGTAAGCGGCAGGGAGAGTCATCAGGAGAAGAGTTACAAATGACAAGTTGATCATGAACTGCCTCCTCCTCCTCCTCCTCCTCCTCCTCCTCCTCGTTCAGTCTTCACTTTCCTGTATACCTGGCCAAGATGCCAACCTGAATTGCTTGTGTGTGTCAAGACAGAAGCTTTCCTTAGTCAGGTGTACTTTTGTTTGGTTAGTTACCTTGCCCCCTCCCCGGGCTGGGGCTATCAATGTGTACCACCATGTCTGGCTTTGTTAGTTTTTTTAAGTTCTCAGTATTTTTGCCTGAGGTTGAATCTTTAAAAATCAAGAACTAGACTGTCAAACATCGACATTATCAAGGATCCCTTTGCAATCAAACTAAAACCCTTTTCTCTCCTCACTGATTAGTAATATAGGAGATGATATTTCCAGTGTCAGTTCTAAACTTACAAAGCTTATTTATTTGAATCAACTATTTGTCAATTGGGGGGAATTGTTAATCCATCTGTAATTTCTATGAAGAGGAAGAAGCCACGCAGCAGTGAAGAGTGAAGGGCAGTCATACAGAGTCTTCCTACCACACCCAGCAGTCGCCTTTTTTTTTTTTTTTTTTGTAAGAATTGAATTCTTAGGCCGGGCAGTGGTGGCAAACACCTTTAATCCCAGCACTTGGGAAGCAGAGGCAGGTGGATTTCTGAGTTCGAGGCCAGCCTGGTCTACAGTGTGAGTTCCAGGACAGCCAGGGCTGCACAGAGAAACCCTGTCTTGAAAAAGCCAAAAAAAAAAAAAAAAGAATTGAATTCTTTATTTGTGCTATCCATGAGCGATGCTATATTCTATGTTTCCATCCAGGAAGGCAATTTTCTCCTATTATCAGTTTTTGGTTTTTTTATAAACAACAACTTGAATTCTATTGCATGAAGGGCTACAAATACACGTTAACCAAGCAGAATACAGAGATTTTGTTTTACATCTTGCACCTAAAACCCCAGTACACACAGCTGCTTCAGTAGCTATCAGAGCAGCTGGGGCTACTGCCCAAGCTATGCATAGCAGTTTACATATTCAGATCTCATGTAGAACAAGTGACTGATCCGGGCTGTTAACACTCCTGGGAAGCCCGTCTCAGCTACAAGTAAATGTGGACCTTTCAAGTCTGCAGACTTCTGATGGCAAACTGCTAAATCTTCCTGTTTGCCCAGTTAGTGATGTGTTGAATTTACCTTTTACAGACAAAAACTTTTTTATTTATTTTTTAAGTTTTATTTTATATTATTATTATTATTAATGGTTTTTTGAGACAGGGTTTCTCTGTATAGCCCTGGCTGTCCTGGAACTCACTCTGTAGACCAGGCTGATCTCGAACTCAGAAATCTGCCTGTCTCTGCCTCCCGAGTGCTGGGATTAAAGGCGTGCGCCACCACTGCCCGGTTCATCCATCTCTTTGTAATAATTGATTTGCTTATCATCTTGACATGGTTGGTTCTTCTTTCTATGAGAATTTACTCCTGTGTGGTTTTAAAAGAAATAGCTTGTGTTTAAAGCGTGTGTTCTCATTCATACAAACTGTTTAAAACTTTTTTAGGTACCTAGTTTCTTCCAGCAGCCTTCTTAATGCCTGCCCTCTAGCGGGAAAGTCAGGTATTTCATGAATGGAAGGTGACTGATCCGGAGCTCTGGCTGGTGGCTGGAGTTCTAGGAACTGATGGAGCTTGTTCCATCCATCTACCACACAAGGTCTGATTCTGGGGCCAGAGTAGCAAACCTGGGCTTTATATTCTTATCTCTTACAGCCAAAGGAGGGAGTTACCCCCGTTGTCATATCACATGCCATCAGCCAGGAATCCAGAAAGTACTGAGCTAATTCTAACATATACACCCTTCCCTTTGATGGCCTCTAATACCCTAGGATTTAGGGAGGAAGGAGTAAAGCATTGTAACAGGCCCACGAAACAGCTCATCTACCTGTTGGTTTGGTGACAGACTTCCTGAGGGAGGACACAGTTCTGCTTGACCCCATCCTCCAGGAGTGTACTCTCTGTTAATTTTTATTTGCCCTAATTGCCTCAACATGTCCATGTTGGAAGAGCTTGACCTTTAGCCTTCCATGAGGGCCTAGTCTTCACGTAGCTTTTCCACCTGCCAGGTCCTTCCTTTGAGCTACGTTCTGAATGTCTTATTTGCCATGACTCTAAAAGGTGCCTGAAACTATCTAGCACCTCACACCCCACTGCTTCACACCCCACTGCTTCACACCCCACTGCTTCACACCCCACTGCTTCACACCCCACTGCTTCACACCCCACTTCAGGCAGCAGCAGCTTTCCAGGAAGGATTTCTGTGAGCTGGAAGATGGGAACAGGGCATCAGAGTAAGGTCCAAAGTGCTAGATGCAGACAGAACCGAAATAACCTGATGCCATAAATCTGTGCCAGCTCCAGAAATGACTGGTTCTAGATGACAACAAAGGATGTAAATACTGAACCAAGCCAAGAAAAAGCCTGTTCGGGGCCGGGGAGATGGAATTTGGTGGCTCCAAATTACAAGAAAGTTGAAGGGGAAACTGTAGAAAGGGTATAAAACTTACACAGTGCCACCACTAAGTCGCTATCTGAGAACGCCACCATGTTAGGGCTTCCTCTTCATCCTTTGGCTTGTTCATTTGTTTACAGGGACCTCGTGTTGCCCAGACCAGCCTTGAATTCCTAATTCTTCCGCTGCCACTGCCCAAGGACTGGGTTTATCACCACACCCAGTTGTCACCATGAATTCTTAACGTTTAGTGCTACTAAGTAAGTAATATACTCGTGGCATGGTGTACATTCAGGTCTAACACAGATCAAACCTTTTTAAGTCCACACTTCAAAAAGACGTTCTCCTGAGTTAAGAGACTAAACATTCCACGAAGTCAGAAAGCTCTGAACAAACACACACAAAAACACTTAAATCTGATTACTTCGTTCTGTAGTTTTGCATTTGTTTGCTTGGTGTCCTCCAAGGAGGCCAGCGTTTCGGTTTTCTCTTTGGTCATCTGTTCCATGATCTGCATGGCGTCTTCTGCAGTCTGAGCAGCCTAAGCACAAGGAGACACAGTGAGGAGACAGAACGGGCACCATCCGGGGAATTCAGAATGCACTGCTGAGGCTGCTCTCAGAGTCTGTGTGGCTTAGCAGCGTACACATAGGACGAGAGTCATCAACCCAACCCTCAAGTACACAAAGCAGGCTATGAAGGGTCTACCCTGTGAAGGAGGTCAAGGGGATAGGCCCTTCCCACGGCATTTTTCATGAAGTCAACTCTGAACCATTTCCACATTCTCTTCTCCCTGTAAACCTCCATCCAAGTTCCAAGTTCCACTGACAAGCATGTGCTTATCATTGTGACAGACTATCTGGTGATGATGCAGAACCCTATATAACTGAATGGCTCTTAAATTGACGGGTGTAAGTACAGAAAACTCTTCTGGCTATCTCAATTTGGGGCTTTTGAAGTCAGTCCATTTAAGCTAAGAATTTTTCACACAATATAAATTATTTGGCCAATTATAGCCTAAGGCTCAAGTGTTTCATGAGAGGCACTGAATGGGAAAAATGTATGAGAGAAACTGAGTAATGAATATGACTGTGAATAAAAAAGATGTATGTACAGTAATATAAATTCTTAGCTACCAAATATCAAAAATAATCATAAAGCTATTCAAGACATTTGATTACAATTTCATTTGGTGGGTTTGATAATGTTCATGAGAGTTTGGTATTACACACGCTCTTTATCAGCCATGGAGGTTTCAGTGGGATCGTCCACCTCCAGAGGGACAGGTACAAGGAATGGAATAATGTCGGAGACAGTGTGCACACGCCAATGCTGCTCTGAGCCTCCAGGAAACAGCTAACTTTACAGGTATCAAAGCTTCTCCATAAATTAAAAAAAAAAAGCTTTTTTATTCACAGTTTTCAGGGATTTTTGAAATGAGACGTGAATACTACAATTAGACATTCAGTAATGAATCAACCTCTTTGGTTGTAATGAAAAGCTGGATACACACACACACACACACACACACACACACACACACACACACCTGGCTTACTCAGGTGGATTTCCCTAGGTTGCAATGAAGAGAAATCACCTAAGCCACTAATGTTAGTGCAGAGTTAGTGAGGACTCTGGGTGCTCAGTACTCGAACCTCTCACTTTACCGTGAATGAATGAAGGGTCTCAAGCTCTCTAATTTTAAGGGTAAGCTTGCTCTTGTCTTTCCTCAAAGTCCGGTTTTCGCTTTGGGACTCTAGGAGGTTGGCTGAGATGTGGCTGTTGGTTTGGGCCAGCTGGCTCATCTCTTTCTGCAGGATGAAGAAGCTTCCTTCCAACTTCTCCTTCTCCTTCAGCACCTCTTCATTTCTCAGAATCATCTCCCGTTTCTCAGCCAGGAGGTTCTTGTTGTCCTGAAGCACCTCGGCCCTCTCGGTTATGGCCACCTCATGGTTCAGCCGGAGGTCATCCAGGATCTTGGTGAGGCAGCTGTGTAGTTCTTGCAGTTCCAACTTGGACTTGGAAAGGGCAGCAAAGTCACTTTTGAGGGTCTCGATGTTGGCCGCGAGCTGAGCCGTCTCTGCACTCAGGAGTTCCTTCTCCTTAATGATCTCCGCCACTTTCTGCTCTGAGTTAGTCTTCTCTTGGGTAAGTGTGAAATTCTCAGACTGGAGCTGCTCACTACACACCCTCAAGCCCTGTATCTCTTCCTCCAAGAGCACTATTCTCCCATGAAGCTTGTTGTTTTCATATAAAGAAGTCTCGCTTTCCTTGGCCCTGGCCTCCTTCTCCAGGATTAACGTCTGTTGGATTTCCCGAATCTCCTCATTTAGTTTCTGACACTCTTCCTGCAGGTTCAAGCCATCCCTCAGCAAGATGTTCTTCTCACAGCAGCAAGTCTTCAGCTCAGCGTTCAAGTTCTCCTTTGCCTGCATCATGCTAGTGTGTTCTTTTTCAAGATTCTTTCTGGCATCCTGAGCCTCTTTCAGCATCAAGGAGAGGTCACACTTGCTGCTCGTCAGCTCCTGGTTTTCCTTCTTTCTTTCCTGAAGCTCCTTCTTCAGAGCATCGATATTACCAAGCAGCTTCATCTTCTCCTGCACAACTATCCGTCTGTTTGCAGCCTCTTGGTCATATTTCCTTTTCAGATCTCCTATGGTCTTGATAGAATTTTCCCTGTCAGCAAGTAGATCTCCATTTTGCACCTCCAGGGCTGATTTTTCCTTCAAGAGACTATCCTGCTGCTTTTTCAGCCTAGTGACTTTCTGGCAAGCTATCTCTTTCTCAGAAGTTAAGTACGTGATTTTCTCATTCAGGCCCATCTCAAGCCGTGCCACCTCCTCTGTGTGTTTGTTGAGTTTTTCAGTGATGATTCTATTCTCACTTAGCAGTTCCTCTTTCTCCGCCAGGAGTGTTCTCTCAGAGGCGGCCAAGCTCTCCTTCTCGTGGAGAAGCTGAATACACTCCGTGTCCGTGATGGCCCGGCAGGTCTTAATCTCTTCCAGGAGCTTTGTGAGGCTCGCATTAGAGGTCTGGAGCTGTCTTATATCCAGCTCCGCCTTCCTCAGCGCTTTGCTGGTACAGTCCAGCTGCGTGCGCAGGGTCTCTGCCTCCGTGCTAAGCAGCTGTTTGACCTGCAGGGTGGCCTCCAGGCTGGCGCTCAGCTTCTCCTGGCCCTGGCGCAGTGTGTCCTTCTCAAACTGCAGGTCTCTGTTGCTCTGGAGAAGGTTCTCCCGCTCTGCCTTTAGGGTAAGGCAGGTGTTATCGAGGCTCATCTGCTTCTCTGCAGCTGACTTCTTCTCAGTCGTGAGGTCCTCGATCTCTTGGACCAAGGCCTTCTGGTCCTTGACAAGCTCCTCATAAGCGCTCTGAAGTTTCTGAATGATGTCATCCTTGTCTTTGACCAAGACCATGTTCTCAGCAGTGAGCTTCTTGACCTGCCCCTCCAGGTGCTCTTTCTCTGCCCGGGCCTTCTCCGACATGGCCATCAGCTTATCCTTGCAGAAGTGGAGCTCCTCGATGAGCACCTGCATGCTCACCTTGGAGGCTTCCAGGGAGTCATTCTCCATGTGCATCTTCAGGAGCTCTTCCTGTGCAACATTGATCTCCTTAAGCAGTTTCTCTCTCTCAACCATCAGAGACTCTTTATCCCGATGCTCCTGCTGATAACGCTTCTCAGCAACCTGCTTTTCTTCTGAGACTCTCTCCTTTTCTAAATGGAGGGTTTCATTTACTGACCACAGTTTCTGTTGGTCTTCCTGAAGCAAAGTTATCTTGGTCTCCATTTCTATAAGCTTTGCTAAAAGAGAACCTTTCTCTAACTTTAGAGCATTTGCCTCCTGGGCAAAGAGCTGCTTCTCTGACTTCAGGCCCCTCAGCTCTTCTGACATCACTTCAATCTCTTTTTTGGATGATGTTAACAAATAAGTTAGCGACTACAGGGACAAAAGATGGAAAGAATGGGAACAAGATGAAATCAAGCAGACAAATGCAAGCCCAAATAACTTAATATGGCCTAAACCATGGACGCTTAGAATTTCCTACAGTAAGCTTCATAAAAAAATATCTGAATAACAAAAATGTAAGAACTGGAGAAGTAGTCCATAAAGGAACAAGACAAAGCAAAATTAACATTGCAAAGTGCCTATTAGCTTCTTCTCTTTGAAACAATGTGTGAAATCATTTCTAGAAACATCCTTGGGTTTCACATTAGGAATGAGTCTCTTTCTTACTGTTTTAACTATCAGGTTATTTCTATCTCAAAAAAGATTCATAGAATATTTTTTCAAAACTATGTCAGGGGCAAAACCAAAAAAAAAAAAAAGCAGGTATATTTTAATAAGTGGGTACATTCTATCAAAAGGAGGAGCAGCAAGGGAAAGGCTATCGGGGTGTAAGCCCTTACTTAGCAGAGGACAGTAACAGGCTAAGAGTGTCAGTTCCAGTGTCACAGACATGTCACGCAGATGCAGACTAATTTCTAAGGCCTTGCTGGCTACAATGAAGTGTTTTTAAAAATGTATTTGTGCCAGGCAGTGGTGGCACACGCCTTTAATCCCAGCACTTGGGAGGCAGAAGCAGGCGGATTTCTGAGTTCGAGGCCAGCCTGGTCTACAGAGTGAGTTCCAGGACAGCCAGGGCTATACAGGGAAACCCTGTCTCGGAAAAAACCGAGAAAAAATGAAAAAAAAATGTATTTGTATGATAAATTAATGATGTCTATATTGGCACTACCCAGAGTTTTCTGTGATGAATAAATGCTAGCAAGTTATTCATCATCCTCTGCATGATAGACATGTGTCCGGTGAGCTCTTGAAATGCACTGAATCCTCCTAGAGAGCTGAATTCGAAGCTGTGCAAATTTAACTTTACACAGCCTCATCTAACTAGTGGCTTCTGGAACAGAAGCAAATTTTGAGTCACCGGCTAACTGGCTCTGTGACCTCCTGAAGTGATGTATAAAGCTTACTGGCTGCACACATACACTTGTTTAAGGTGACACCTTAGGTCTCATCAGGTTCTCCAGAGTTTGTCATTAGGTGACAACTTTGGAAGAGGAATAATCCTAGTATTTTAACCACAAGGTTTTTATATAAAACCACCAAGGTCAGTGCAGCTCCACACAAGCTACTAGACTGCTGACAAAACTGAAGGCTTCAAGACAGAGGAGACCACATGGGTGACATCAAATACGGGAGTTATATCCACCATTAAATGGTGTCTCAAGCTGGGACATGTTTTTGAGAAGAGCGCATAGGAGAAAGTTGACACACTGTGGGAGAGCAGAAACTGTACCCTTACACTTGACATGTATCACATCGTGGTCCTCCTAATTAGCAGGAGGTACTGCGGAGTTTGTGTTGCTCTTCTTTTTGGTTCCTGGAGTCTGATATTAGGGCAGGGTAGGTGGGCACGCTGCAGCTAAGGCAGATCCCTAGCCTTAACAAGAGGTTTTTAATAGTTTCAAGTTCTCTTTCATAATTTCATTTTTGTAAACTTGTATACAAATATTTCTCTAATGCATTAAAAATAAACATTTAAGGCAAAAATTTTGAGCAATAAAAAAAACAAATAGTAGTAGAAAAGGTAAACTTTACAAAGTTACCAAAGTCAAAGAACATATTGGGGTTCAGATATGATCCTGACCCATAAACTGAAATTCCAGGTTCAAACTGTTTTCAACTAGTTAGATATTTTCTTGATTTATTTGAACCCAGCTTCCTTGCCAGCAAGCTCACAGAGCCTTCCTAGGGACAGTCAAGCCTTCTTCAGAATTCTAATTCTTCCTGTAAGACTCTGCTCATCAGCTGGGATCCCTCCAGTTCCAACACTGCCCACTCACTTCCCTGGGCCTCTGCCTCCTACCTTTCTGACATTTGTCTCTTTTAACCACCCTAGTGCAAGGTGGAGCAGGCTCAGTCAAGATGAGAAAAAGATGCTTTCCCAACAGAGAATCTACTGCAAGCAAGCAGACAGAGGCCAGGCAACAGTAAGAGGTTGCAACCACTGGGAACAAGCACGGGGTGGTGATGGCTACACAGTACATTTAGGAAAGAGACCTTGTAGCCATGACCCTCCCCTACAAGGAGAGCAGCTGTCATAAAACACTAAAAGCCACAACAGATGCCATCTGCCACTCTGCCATGCATGCACAGGTCACATCTGCCCCTAGGCTCTCTTGCACCTTGGTGCAGAACCTAGCTAAGTTAGAACACAAGTGCACGCTTTCTGCCCCAGAACATACTTTGGCTTTGTCGGCCTGGGTTTTCAGCTCCTCCATGTCCCGCATCAGGTCCCTGTTTGCCTCCTGAGCAGCCTTCAGTCTATCCTCTGTGTCCACCAGCATCTTCTGGAGGTTCTGCAGTGTTTCTTCGTGCTTTACTTTAGTCTCAGAACTGGCTTTCTCATACTTGGCTTTCAGGTCCTGACACTGGTTGTGGCTTGTTTCCATCTTCTTTTCCTGCAGAACCCAAAGGAAGGGCTAAGTCACCTGGTCACACAAGTCACCTGGCCACCCAGTGACTGCCTACCCACTCTGTCAACAGTCCCCTTTGCTTCTTCTTACCAGTTCCAACAGTTTTTTCTCCAACTCTTTCTTTTCTTCTTCATGTTTTTTGTCGGCTTCCTGTTGACTCTGTTCAGCTTTAAGAGTTACTTCCCCAATACTTTTCTGCAGAAAACTTGCATTTTCATTAGCCTTTGTAAGTTTGAGCTGTAGTTCTTCCACAGATCTAGAATAAGTTTCAATACAAATTGTCAGATAGTTCTTTATACATACATGTGCATATGCTATGTGTGTACAGAATATATACATGTGTACATGCACGGTCACTGTTTATGTGTTCATGTGTGAGTCCAGGCATGCACATACCACAGCAAAGCACACGGAGGTCAGAAGACAACCTTGACGCCAGTGCTCATCCCCCACCGGTGTGGAGCAGGGTCTCTCTTCCCTGATTTATGCTGGGGGGGGGGAGGTCTCCCATCTCCACCTCCCCTTTCACGGCAGGCACTCTAGGACCACCTAGATTCTGGGGTCTGAACTCTAAGTCTCAAGCCGTTCATCACTTTATCTATTGAACCATCACTATAACTAGATCTCTTGTGTTTTAAATTGAAGAATTATATTTAAAATAGACTCTTAATAACAACTATATCAAAGACTACAAAATTGATGGATATATAATTATACCTGAAATCAAGACAATCATAAAAACAACTGAAGAACAACCTTAACAACAGTGACTGTTCTAAACACAACTAGAGTGACGGCTACTATAACTGTAAAGATTTATTACTTTATATTAATAGACAAATACAGGAATATGAGTGAGATAAATACATTAGGCCAGGTGTGGTAACACACGCCTTTCATCCCAGTACTTGGGAGACAGAAGCAGGTTAATTTCTGGGAGTGCAAGGTCAGTGTGGTCTATACAACAAGTTTTAAGACAGCCAGAGCAATATGGAGACCCTATCTTACATAGATGGATGGATGGATGGATGGATAGATGGATGGATAGATAGACAGACAGGCAGGCAAGGCAGGCAGACATAGATAAGGCTAAAGAGCTGATTCAGTGGTTAAGAGTACTGGCTGGTCTTTCAAAGAACCAAGGTTTAGTTAGCACCCACACGGTAGCTCACAGCTATCCCTAACTCCAGTTTGTGGGAATCTGATGCCCTCTTCTGACCTCTGCAGGTTCACATAGTGCCCTTAATTGTAGGTAAAACATGTATACATATAAAATGAAGATAAGTCGGGCAGTGGTGGCGCACGCCTTTAATCCCAGCATTCACTCGGGAGGCAGAGGCAGGCGGATTTCTGAGTTCGAGGCCAGCCTGGTCTACAGAGTGAGTTCCAGGACAGCCAGGGCTACACAGAGAAACCCTGTCTCAAAAAACCAATAAACAAACAAACAAATAAATAAATAAAATGAAAATAAATCTAAATTTTGTTGTTGTTGTTGTTGTTGTTGTTTTTGTTTTTTCGAGACAG
The DNA here is from genome assembly GCA_019843965.1 of Rhynchomys soricoides. Lineage (NCBI taxonomy): Eukaryota > Metazoa > Chordata > Mammalia > Rodentia > Muridae > Rhynchomys > Rhynchomys soricoides. The sequence continues at coordinate 2,340,505 of JADRCH010000214.1, read as the reverse complement.
GGTTTCTCTGTGTAGATCTGGTTGTCCTGGAACTCACTGTGTAGACCAGGCTGGCCTCGAACTCAGAAATCCACCTGCCTCTGCCTCCCGAGTGAGTGCTGGGATTAAAGGTGTGTGCCACCACTGCCCGGCAATTTTTTTTTTTTTTTAAGATTTATTTTTTATTTATAGGAGTACACTGCAGCTGTCTTCAGACACACACTAGAAGATGTGTGTTACAGATGGTTGTAAGCCACCATGTGGTTGCTGGGAATTGAACTCAGGACCTCTGGAGGAGCAGTCAGTGCTCTTAACCGCTGAGCCATCTCTCCAGCCCCAAATCTAAAATTTTTTATTAGTTATTTTTTAAATCTAAAAAAATGTTAAAAAGGAAAATTAAGTAAGCTTCAAACTTTTCAGAAGACTGGGTTACCAAAAGGTCATTTTAATGCCTTTTGGGAAAAGAGACTACAAAAATTACCATAAATAATTCTTTGTTTTTGTTTTTTGGTTCTTTTTTGTTTTTTTGTTTTGTTTTGTTTTTTCAAGATAGGGCTTCTTTGTGTAGCCCTGGCCTGGCTGTCCTGGAACTCACTCTGTAGACGAGGCGGGCCTCGAACCCAGAAATCCTCCTGCCTCTGCCTCCCGAGTGTTGGGATCAAAGGTGTGCGCCACCACTGCCCGGCTCATAAATAATTCTTCCTTAGAGAACCAGATGGGTGCTGGTGAGATTGCTCAGTCAGTAAAGTGTTTACTTTGCAGGCATGAGGACCTGAGTTCAATCCCCAGAATAAAGCCAAGTGCTAGGGAGGTAGAGACAGGCCAATCCCTGGGGCCTTCTGGGCAGCTAGCCTAACCTACTTAATGAGTTCCAAGCCACCTAGAGACCCTGTCTTTAAAACAGGGGTGGACAGTGCTTGAGGAATGAGTTTGGAAGTTGTCCTGCTCCTGCACGTACATAACGCAGACAAAGGGAAGCATGGAGCCCCTCGTGGACGTAGTGAAAACATGAGACATTAGCCTAGAATCAGGGCCACCAAGTGAATCAACAAGCAGCAGAGCAGAAGCCCAGGAGATGGTGCTGGCTTTATCTATTAAATACCCACAGAGGTGGCACCTGGAGGCCCTGCACACAGTTACCTGTGCAGGTGCCTCAGAGAAAAGGGAACCAAAGCTGCTGTTGAAGCTGCCAGCCAAAGGCAAGGTCACCAACCACCGGGTGACCTTGAACTGTGTTGTGTGGGTAAAAGGCTGGGTAACAATATAATTGTATAAGCTTTACTTTACAAAGTCAAATTCTAATGTTCTAAAATGTTCTCTAAAACTTTGCCTCGTTAATGATTTGTTTTCTAAATGACTGCTATGGGGGGAGGGGGACAAGAACTTCAGAATAAGCTGGGTGTGGTGGTACACACCTTGAATCCCAACACTTAGGAAACAGGCAAGAAGATCTTGAGTTGAAGGACAGCCTGCTATATAGGGAATTCCAGGACAGTCAGGACTACATGAGACACTGTCTCCAAAAACAAACTAACAAAAAAGAACCTAAGAATAATAGACATTATTATTATTGGCGGACCGTAAGTTAAAAGATGTTTTAGTCCTAGGAAAATCTAAGTAAAAGAAGGGTACCAAGACCAGGCGGCTCAGCTGGGATGCAAGTGAGCCTCAGTTCCTTTTACCTTAAAATGGGAAGCTAAAAGATATACTCTATATAAATACCGTAAGCACACAGTAAGCCCTCACAGGTGTTTCCTGTCATTGTATGTATGGAGGACGTTACGGACACCTCTAAGGTCCTGTAAAAGAGGTCACTGCTGTCATGAAACAAGAGCCCTGTCTTCCTAAATCACCATCCTCCTTAACTCTGCCATCGCAACAAGTTAAGTAGGTGGAGCTCACTTTAGAAGGCCACACAAGGGCTGCGGAGAGGGCTGGGTACAAGCTCTTGCTGAACAAGCCTGACAGCCATCTAAAGTCCACAGTGGGATAGTAAACCACACAGGCGATTGGCCAGACAGCCGATCAAGGAGAGAGGAACAGAAAGTTGGACAGTACCTCCACTCCCCAGAAATGCACAGACACACAGACAGACACACACACACACACACACCTACCTACCTTAAAAGAAGAAAAACCAGAAAATGGAAACACAATGAGAAAAGGAACCAAGAAGACTTAAAACAGGAAAATCTCAAGCCTTTGTTTTCCTGGGTTGTTTTGTTTTTGCTTTAAGTCAGGATTTCACTGTGTAGCCTTGGCTGGCCTAGAACTCACTTTATAGACCAGACTGGTCTTGAACTCACAGAAATCCACCTGCTCTCCTCCCAAGTGCTGGGATTATGCCCATCCTGCAGCCCTACTCGATGTTAACCCCCTATGAAGACCTTATGGCTGAGCCTACTCTCCGACAGTCATACATACCTTTCCTTCAGACGTAATTCATCATTCATCTTTGTCAGCTGAGAAGAGTTATCTCCTGACATCTTCATTATTTCTGCAATGTCATTTTCTAATTTTTCCTTTGCCTTTACCAGCTGATCTTCTCGTTCGTCCTTCTCTTTAAATTTCGCCTCCATGTCTGAATATACAGAAAAGAAATAGTACTGTTATGTCAAGAGCAAAAAAACAAAATATTGACTGCATCCTTACCCTGGAGATATCCAGATAGCCATCTCTGCCTGTGTGGAAATCACACTCCAGCAGAGACGTAATAAACTGAATAAAGAAGGGAACGGCGCAATGAAAGAGGTGGTGCTGAGGGGAAACCTGGAGGTAGAGAAAGGACGTAGAAAGGACAAGGGGTGACACCCTGTAAGGGACTCTCAGCTGGCGACATTTAAGGAGAGACCTGACGGAAGGGTCGAAGCCCCAGGCAGGCCTCATGTGTCCTATAAAAGCAAGGTGGCTGATGGCTGAGTGCCGTGGGTGAGAAACATGGAGTTTGATGGACAAGGCCTAGAGCGTCTAAAGAGTGAGATGGGAGTAAGAGAAGTCACGTGATCTGACTCTCTGGCCAGAAGGAAAAGGCTAAAGGGAGAGGAGAGGAGCAAGTGGTCAGCTGTGCGCTGGCCTGTGTGAAACGCTGGTAAGGAGAGCAGTGGCCGTGGTGGTAGATGCTGGCCTCTTGTAAAGCAGAGAAAAGAAGACATGCTCAAGGTTACACATTTCCAACAAGTATTCCGCCACACAGAGTGAGGCAGTGTCTGATGGCAGATCTGTTACTGTAACACGAATGGACTATCCCATCCTAGGCACCCCACCAGATGTAATGGCTAGTCACCAGTTGATACCGCCTTACCTGTTAAATTTTCTCTCAACTTCTCCAGTTCAGAAGACATCATGTTAAACTGTTCCTCCTTCTGGTGCAGTTTATTTACAGTATCTATCAGGATAAAGTTAAAAGCTTAATGAGCTTGGTTGCCTTTCCTAGGCATCTCCTCCTTCCCAAGGCTTATCAATAGCAAAAGTGTAGATAAGTTCATTCTTATCAATAGCAAAATTGTAGATAAGACCTTTCTTTCACAGGAATATGCAGATTTTAATATGGATCAAGCCTTCAGGCAAAAGAAGAAATAACTATTTTTGGAGTTTGAAGCTTCAGGAAACCAGTTTTTCTGTGCATTCTAAAACTTCCAAAACTATGACATTAGACTACATTCGTTCTGCACACCCAAAGCCAGCCCCTAGTCCCCCTAATGACACATCCTAAAACTTTCTGCTCATGCTTCAGTGAGACATACCTTGCATACTTGTCTGAACAGAGACTGCCTCCTCTGAAGCACTGGCAAACTTTTCTTTCTAAAGAAGAAGAACCAGATATTCGTCATACCAGGATTTCAGGTGGTAAAGACTAAAGCTGTCTGTCGTCACCATACTGCATGTATTTTGTACCTTGTTTCATTAACACTAACGAGCTTAAAACATGTAGACATACTGTGCATTGTATACATGTGTGTATGCATGTATATCTGTACCCAAAGTATACATCCAGGCATATACATGTAAGTATATACAATCACATTTATATATGTGTCGAGGGAACATGCTTATCATAACCAACCCTCTAAGAGCTGCCTTCTCTGAAATCTGCCAGAGGGTTGGGGTGGGGCTCAGTGGTAGAGTTCTTGCCTAGCAAGGGCAAAGCCCTAGGTTGAATCCCCAGTACAAGAAGAAAAAAATGAAACAGGAAAAAATATCTGCCTGAACAATAAGTAGAGTTCTGTTCCCCCCCCCCATAGTAACCAGAAAAACCCAAACTATACTCAAGCCTAATATCCGTATCTGCAATGTTTTAAGCAGAATCGTTCCATCTGTCACCTACTTTTAAGGTCTGTTCTAAACATAGTAACAAACTAAGATAAAAGAACTCTTCTGGTTTTCCTGAGATAGATTTTGAAGTAGCATTAACAAGAGATTTTTTTAAAAGATTTATTTGATTTTATGTGTATGGGTGTTTGGCCTGCATGTCTGCCTATACACTGCATGCCTGCCTATGCAATGTATGCATGCGTGCATGTGCAATTCATACATGCCTGGTGCACACACAAGACATCAGATATACAGAAATGGATGTCAGATCCCCTGGAACTGGAGTTACTGATGGTTGTGAGGCACCATGTGGGTGCTGGGAACAGAATCCAGGTCCTCTGCAAGTGCAGCCAGTGCTCTTAGCCACTAAGCCATCTCTCCAGCATCCCCAGGAGATTTTTTTGAACGAGCATCTCCAACAGAGACTATTAAAAGATGAGGACATGAGCCATAAGCCAGCAAAGCCTATGGGTGCCCATCTGTGTGAGCACATGAGCCATAAGCCAGCAAAGCCTACGAGTGCCCATTTGTGTCGTTCACAAAGCTAGGCTTTCAGGTGGCACCGTTCTTCCAAGAGCATGGAGAGGAATGATCTTACATTATTTAAAACAAAACAAATAAAATAATTAACTCTTGGGATTTTAGAAGAGAGGGAAGCAAAATGTGGTACTCCAAACATTTATTAAAGATTCATTGTTACACCAGGCATGATGGTACATGTCTTTAAACCCAGCATTGGGAAGACAGAGGCAGTTGAATCTGAATTTGAGGCTACCTTGACTTCAGAGCAAGTTCTAAAACAGTCAGGATTACACAGAAAACCCCTGTCTCAAAAAATTTATCATTTTAAATTATGTGTAGGTGTGTATGTAGGTATGTGCACCTAAGTGTGTACAGGTGCCCCAGAGGCCAGAGGAGAGTGTCAAATCCTCTGGTCCTGGAGTTACCGATTGTTGGGAGCTGTCTGACATGGTTGCTGAGAACTGAACTCTGGTCTTCTGAAAGAGAAGCAACTGCTTTTAACCACTGAGCCATCTCTCCAATCCTACTACCTTTGTTTTTAAAATTACATTTATTTGTGCATTTGTGTGCACGTGTGTGGGCACATGTGCCAGGGTGTGCATGTGGAGGTCAAAAGACAACAGCTCTCTCCTTCCACCACGTGTGTCCTGGGGCTCAAACTCTGGTCTTCAGGCCAACGTCTCTGTCTAATGAGCTCTTTTCACCACTTCACCAGCCCCTGACACATGTACTTAAAGGACTCCAAATCATAAAATAGCCAGATGTGATGGCACATGCCTTTAGAGTTGGCATTCAGAGGGTAGAGGCAGGTGGATCTCTATGAGTTCAAGGCCAGCCTGGTCTACATAGTAAGTTCCAGGTCAGCCAGAGCTACAAAGAGAGACCTTATCTCAAAAAGAAAAAAATATATATAAACTAATGATTCTGAGGCCATTTTTTCCTAAAATCTACCTCATATATTATGTACCAGAACTATCCAACAGAATTTTTTGCAACGTGACTACTAAGCACTTAAAATGGACTAAATGTAGTAATTTAAATTTACACTGAATTTATGTTGAACAATATAGCTATTTTTAAAAGGAGAAATTTGGGGCTGGGGAGAAGACTCAGTGATCATGAGTGCTAGTGCTTACTGCTTTTTGCAGAGGACCCAAGTTTAGATATCAGCACCCACTGCAGAAAGCCCACTTGTAACTCCAACTCTAGGACCTCTGACGCCCTCTTCTGACCACCACAGGTACTGCACTCAATGTGCACACACCACGCATACACGCACATGCCTACATATAATTAAAAAGAAAATCCTTTCTTAAAGGTAGGAATTTGAGCTCATGCCTATAATCCCCGCATTCAGAAGGCTGAGGTAGTAGGACTGATGAGAGTTTAAGGACAACCTGGACTACACAGCTGAGTGAGTTTCAGATCAGAAGCAGAGTAACATTGTTTCAAAAAAGAAAAATAGGGAGCTGGGGAGATGGCGCAGAGGTTAAGAGCACTGTCAGAGGCCCTGAGTTCAATTCCCAGCAACCACATGGTGGCTCACAACCATCTGTAATGGGATCTGGAGCCCTCTTCTGGCCTGCAGGCACACATGCAGGCAAGAGGCTGTATATATAATAAATAAATCTCTAAAAAAAGAAAAATAGAAAACCATAGCACAGACACTCACATAATAACGCTTCACCAATGTGATCGGCGAAACAGCACAGTAGCAGGGAGACACGGAGCAGCTGGGACCACCGCTCCTGAGAAGCTTCCTAGGTTCTCCACAAGCCTCCATAGGTACCATGGCAACTATCCATAATTATTACCCTCCAGTAAGGTCAAACTATGGTATAGGAGGCAGAGAAAGATGGAAGAAGGGTGGGGAAAGATTTTGTTTTGGAATGTTAGTTGGTTTGGTTCGATTTTTGTTTGTTTGTTGAGACAGGGTCTCATTATGTAGCCTTGACTAGTCTGAAGCTTGCTATGTAGACAAGACTGGCCTGGATCTCAGAGTCTGTCAGCCTCTGCCTCCTGAGGGCTGGGACTAAAGCCTTGTACCATTATATAATTTGGGATTAAGAGAAAACATACAAATGGAAATATCATTTCCTAAGACAGAATACAGCCCAGTGACAGTTCAATTCAATAGAGCTCGCCAATAGAGGGCACTGAAGACCTGGACAGCTGCTGCCCATAGTCACAAAGGAGATGCTGACAGTGCTGGATGTGCATATGACCAGGAAGATATGTCTCTGTGTTTTGTAAAACTTAGCTGCCAATAACTGCCAGGCACTGCTTCACTGGAGAAAAAGGAGATTTTTTTTTCTAAAAAAGAAAAATAACACCTACCTTTACTGCTAGTTTGATTTGATCCAGTTCCCCTGAAGGTATTTATCAGCTGCTAATACACTCAGTTTAAATCGATATTTTTGAAGAAGTAGAGAAATAACTGCAGTGGTTTTGTTTAATGGAGAATGTTCCTTTAAACAGGAAAAGGCCAGAAATGCTGAGATTCAGACTCCCATCTGACAGGTACTTACCAAAGTCTGAAGTTCTTTCTCCAAAGTCTCCTTCACTTGATTGACTTCATTCAAATTGTCCTGCAGACTAGTGAGCATTAGCTCTTTCCCCTGGAGGTCTTTGGTAATGCTATTAGCCTAACACACCAAGTTATATGGTACATAAGCAAATGGAACAAAAAAAGAAAAAGAATGATAAGGAAAAATAAAATGTAAAAACAAAATAAAATAAAATAATGAGAAACACAACAAAACCATATTGGAAAGAGTGTTTTGCTTTGTTTGCTGTTCCTTGCTTTGTTTTGTTTTAATTCTAAGAAGCCAGTGGCTTTTCAAACAACAGTTGTAGGTATGATGGCCTCATCTTTTCTGAGACAGTTTCTGTGTGCCCTCGCCTGTTCTGAGCTGTCTATGTAGACCAGCATGGACTCAAACTCAGTGTGTGCCAACATACCTAGCTAAACTAGGTTACACTGACTTTATTTCTGTGCATGTATGCTTGCCGGTGTGAGTTTATGTACATCTGTATGTACACAAGCTTGCCAAAGCAGAGTATCAGATCCCCTGAAACCAGACACCAAGCCTGAATCCTCTTCACAAACAGTGAGCATGCTTAACTGCTGAGCATCTCCAACTTCTCATGTTGTTTTTTTTGTTTTTTTGTTTTTGTTTGTTTTGTTTTTCATTTGTCAAGACAGGGTTTCTCTGTGTAGCCCTGGCTGTCATTCCAGAACTTGCTGTATAGACCAGGCTGGCCTGGAATTCAGAGATCTGTTTGCCTCTGTCTCCCCAGTGTTCAGACTAAAGGTGTGTGTCACCACCACCCTGTTGTAATGGCTATTTTTAAAAAGTCAAAATATACTAGTCTTCTACAGCTAACTTGGAATACCATCATGGTCTAAAGAAAGAAGTGCTGGGATTTACTTCCTAAATGAGCTACCTGATCAAGTTCATTTCTGAATTTTAAAAACCTAGCAGCATAGAATAAAAAACAAGCCAGGCAGTGGTGGCGCACGCCTTTAATCCCAGCACTCGGGAGGCAGAGGCAGGTGGATGTCTGAGTTCGAGGCCAGCCTGGTCTACAGAGTGAGTTCCAGGACAGCCAGGACTACACAGAGAAACCCTGTCTCGAAAAACCAAAA
>JADRCH010000214.1:2306995-2331944 GCA_019843965.1 Rhynchomys soricoides | reverse complement strand
AAAAAAAAAAAAAAAAAAAAAAAAAAAAAAAAAAAAAAGAAAGAAAAGAAAACAACAACAACAAAAGGAATAAAAAAAACCAAATCAGCTCAGCGGTAGAGCCTGTTTTTAGCATAGACAGGCCCTAGGCACACTATAATGGTAGTTTACATTATTCCGTATATTTGTATGCTTAAAATACTTCAACACACGAGTCATTTAAAGATCTAGCGGGCAGCCATCAGAAGTCAGCTTTCATTAAATGCTTGTGTAAAAGGGTAACCAATGACCAGCCCAATTTACCCCAGCTAACTTGCTTTTATTATTGCTACTTCAGAACTACCTAATATTAGAGAAATTTTTCCTATAGCTAGTTTATTTTTTTCTTCTTTTAAAAAAATTATTTATTTAATATATATGAATACACTGTCACTGTCTTCAGACACACCAGAAGAGGGCATCAGATCCCATTACAGATGGTTATGAGGCACCATGTGGTTGCTGGGAACTGAACTCAGGACCTCTGGAAGAACAGTCAGTGCTCCTAACCGCTGAGCCGTCTCTCCAGCCCCAGCTAGCTTATTTTCAAGTACAGTCACTTAGCAGACTTTTGCTGTTCATCTGTTTTCAGCTCCCCCCATTTAGCCACCACAACCCTTTCTTCTTTGTCAACAGAACAGCTTCTTCCATAAAACCATTCATCACCAGTACCAGAGCCTCCACTGGTGGCAGGTCTGGGAAGAACAGCTTGAGGACCTGAAGCTGACATTTAACAGGGCTGGGCAATAGGAAAGTAGCCAGGGGACACTTTAGTTTCCTAGTCCTTGACAAATAACACACTTGTCCAGTCTCCCCAACTCCCCAAACAAAACACACACAAAGGAACAGCCAGAGGAGTAGAGGCATATGTCTGTTGTAATCCAAGTACTCAGAAGACCAAAATACGAGGACCACTGAGAACTCAAGGCCAGTGTAGGCTGTAAAGCCAATCCTAGGCCAACCAGGGCTACAAAGTGAGACCCTGTATTAAACAAACAAACAAACAAACAACAACAAGAAAAACAAAACCCACAAGGGACAGGAATACAGCAGGGTGCATGTTGTAACCTCAGCCTTGAGAGGAAAGGGCAAACGGATCAGGAGTTTAAGGGCAGCTCGGGGTACAATAGTGACATAGTGAGTCCCAATCTTAATTTTCTTGCCACCTCCAGAAAGCAAAGGTTAGATGGTCTGGAGGTTTGAAAGTGAAACTTTGGAAAGGTTGAGGAAGTGGCCTTGTTAGAGGTGGTATGTGATGGGGCGGGGATGGGGTGGGGTGGGGGGTGGGGCAGGCTTTGAGGTTTCAGAGTCTCCCATTCAACTCAAGCTTACGAACTCAGAGGTAAACTCTCAGCTCGTGTTCCAGCACCATGTCTGCCTACCTGCTGCCATGCTCCTGTCAGGGTGATCATGGGACTCACACCCTCTGAACTACAACCCCTGAATAAGCTCTTCCCTCTATAAATAGTCTTGGTTATGGCATCTTGTCACAAATGGTTTCTTCACTGTGGCATAAAAGTACGGTAACAGTGCAAACAGCTCTGGGCTCCTGCCCTTACTTTGTTGTGAGCATTACTTATCATAGCATGCTGGCTTGTATAGTAGTTAAGAAGCTCTCCAGTAGCAGGGCCATGGTGGCGTGCCTATAATCCCAGCACTCGGCAGGCAGAGGCAGGCGGATTTCAGAGTTCGAGGCCAGCCTGGTCTACAGAGTGAGTTCCAGGACAGCCAGGACTACCCAGAGAAACCCTGTCTCAAAAAACAAAACCAAACAAACAAACAAAAAACAACAACAAAAAAAGAAGCTCTCCAGAGTTCATGTTCTACTTTTATACATAAATAACCCTGTAAGCAGGGGGTGATGTGGGCAGAAAGGGAATACATGAACTTATAGTGTGACTTTTTTTTTTTTTTTTTTTGGTCGATTGTTTCTGTTTTGACGGGGTCTCTATGTAGTCCAGGCTGGCCTGGAACTGAACTGGCAAACGTCCTGCTTCATCATTCTAAGTATGATATTACTGCCATACCCAGCCGGAGCTTGTCTCTCTCCCCCTCCATCTCCCCCCTCCCTCTCCCTCTTTTACCCGAACATCACAGTGTAAGGAAGTTAGCTCTATTTTAAACAGAGTACACGCTTAAATAGGAGTTACTGTATCATGGCCAGGAGATAAAGTAGCTGATAAAGTTTCCAAATGATAGGAAACTAAAATTCACATGGCTGGTCATTATTTGTTCTGCTCTCCTCAGAAGAAACCATGCTTGAGATCCTCAGAAAGTATTCTGTTATACTCAAGTGGATGCACCACACAATTCACGTTAAATCAGACACTTTGAAGATGAAAGACTTCAACTTAAAGTAACATACAATGATAATAAAAAACGGGAAAAAATGGGGAAAAAAAACGATGGGAGATGTCAATACAAACCTTGCTACTTTCAGCGTTCCTTTCAATCTCTAAATTTTTAATCTGCTTTTCAGCTTCCTCAAGCTGCTGTCTAAGTGCCTCGAGTTCCAATTTACCTTCGGAATTGGCTTTCCGAAGCGCATCAAGATCCAAGAGCTTTTCTTCGACAACATTGAGCTGTGATGTAAAATTACCAATGACCTCTGTCTGTTCACTGTACTTGGCCTGCAGAACCTCTAGCTCCTTTACCTTTATCTCTGCCTCCTGTAGTTTGTTTAGTGTTTCCTCCATGTCCACTAGGTGCTGGTCTTCTGCACTGTCCAGTCTTGCTTTCAGGGACTCCAGGCTGTCTTCCTTCTCCTTAATGATTTTCATCAGCTTGGCCTTCATGGTCTCCATCTCTTTAGCATGTGCAGACCGTTCAGAGTCCTGTTTACTCTGTAAACTTTCTATTTCGTGCTGGTAATCTAGTCTCAGTCTCTCTATTTGTGTCTTTAACTCAGCAAGTTCATCAGAGTCCGTTCCAATGCCTTTGCTAAAGGACACCTTCAGCTCCTCTATTGCCTGCTGGTGGGATGCAATGGCAGTCTCCAGTTTGGACTTCCACAGAGCTATCACATCTGAGTTTTCCTTGTTGGCATGGTCAAGCTTGCTTCTCAAGGACTCATTCTCTTTGGAAAGCTTTTCAGTGGCAGTGTGCAGAGCCTTGATCTCCTTCTGAAACATCTCTTCCCGAGTTCCAAAGTGCTCCTTCAGAGAAGTCATCTCGTTCTGGTGGTGAGTATGTGTAGTTTCTAGCTTTTCTTGCAAAGCACTTATTTCTTGCAAAAGAGAAAGAGACATATCCACATCTCCAGGAGGTTTACTGGACTCTAGCCTTCTTCGGAGCTCAGCTACCTCCTGTCCTCTCAACGCTAGGTCCTTTTCTAGTTCCATTATTCGGGACTTTTCGGATACTGTAGCCACCTATTAACAGTGGTCATAAGAAACAGAGAGCACTGATGATTTCTTTGCCTTATTTACAAAACACCCGGAGTCAAGCAAAGTCAATATATCACATGTAAGGGTTAATGTCTCACATACCGAGATAACAGCTTAAGCTCAATTCTGGAAGCTCTACTACACAATTACCAAATCTCCAGCAAACTCCCACCACTCTGGAATCTCACATGGACATTGAGTTTACCTCACTCCAACAATATCTGTCTCGACTCTAAGGAAGCTTAAATCGGAAGTTCTCATTAACTGGTAAGTGAACAGAAATGGGAGCTTCCAAATAATAGCTTTGATAATCAGTCTGCCTGCCTCGTGGAAGCAAGAATGCTCATTTGGTTAGTTCTCTTTGCCTTCCTTACCCAGGCTGCATTCAGTAGCGCTTTAGGTGCTACTCCATCTGAGGCTGGTGATCAAAGCCCACTGTGCACACACAGTCACTTGCCACAGGTGGCTGAGCCCTGAAATGTGTCTCATCTAAAGCAAAATGTGCCATGAGACACTCATCAGGATTTGAAAACTCAAGAGAAAAACAGACATAAAATATCTTAGTGATTTTCATAGTCACTGTATGATAAAGTAATATTTTAAATAGACTGGGTTTTATATACTATTTAATTTCACCTGTAACTTATCATGTGGGTATCAATCAGAAAACTAAGATTCTTAGTGTTTATGTGGCTTGCACTCTTCTTCTGAGAGATAGCAGGTATACAAGGGTTAAAATTTCCCATGTTTCAGTGAGCAATGCATCGTCTGTAGACTAGAAGCCTCAGTGGGATAATGAAGAATTTGCTGGCTTTTTAGATGTCATTAAAAGATCACTTACCTGTAGTTACATTAGTCTCGCACACACAGACCCCTTCTGGCTTTTGTAATTGTGCCTGCACTCTGACATTTGCATCCTGTTTCCCTAACCCAGTGGTTCTCACCATGAGCGCACATACAGTGGAATGTTTATCTAAGCTGCACACGTGCTACATCCACATGGTTTGATTCTACCTGAGCTCTGGAGGTTTAAAAAATAAATACTCCAGAGTTAAGGAGAAAAAATACTTTGTCAGCTTGTGCCTTTTTGTCTTACAAACATTTTCTCTACTGCTACGTCCTAGGCTCTCAGTTTGGAACAAAAAATATGTGGAAAGTGGTATCTTAGGACATAAAAATTTAACTAACCTGGGAAGTAGAAGGGGATACAAGTGGTTTTAAAATACCAATGGTCCCAGATTTCAAGAACCAGCCTCTCCCTACCTTCAGATCCCTGCCCATGTTGCCTGTATAGGGACAGAAGACACAGGACAGGTGTCTTCTGCTTCCTGTGTCCACCCCAGCATGTTGTGATGCTCAGTAAAATAAACGTCCAGAAGAAAAGAGGGAGGGAGACACCACACAGTCATTGACTGTTCAGGAGCTGACTAAGGTTGTGGGACTTTGTGGTTATACAGATGTTTCATATTAAACACGTTAATTCATTTATGTTCCATCTCCAGAGAGGGGAGGCCCATCAATTTCTTAGCTACAACTACTATATAAGACATCAACGAACCCCTTTGCTACAAGATTATAGCATAAATAAATCAAAGCCGGGAAATCAAAGGTCTGTTCCCGGCCACAATGGAACTGTCAAATTCAGAGAACACTAAGTAAAAAGCAATAGAACGGCGGCTCTCTGTGTGGCCTTCTGACATTTCTATCTGAAATTTTATTTCCCAGCATTTGCCCTCAGTCACAACTCTCCTGCCGGTTTATGGCCATAAAAGTCAGCAACTGCTTCCTATTCCTGTTCGTATCTCTACAGCGCCAGGTGAGCTGGCATAAATCGGACTTACAGGCTAGGGGGGATTCCAAATGCTTCCTGAAAAGGACTGTAGGTGATGTGAGAAGTCGATGGACCACTTGTTCTTTTCACACGTGGCAAATCAGGGGTGAGGGCCAACAGAAGACACTGTTAAGGAAGGCTGTAAACGCTAATGTGAAATGGCTGCATAAGTCCATTTAAAAATGGATGCCTTATTATACAGTGCAAAGCCAGAAAACATTAAATCTGCTTGTTTAAGCCATGGGAGAAGAGTTTAGAAGTAAAAAAATGTGTATTCCTGGGCTGGAGAGGTGGCTCAGCCGTTAAGAGCACTGACTGCTCTTCCAAAGGTCCTGAGTTCAAATCCCAGCAACCACATGGTGGCTCACAACCATCCGTAATGAGATCTGATGGCCTCTTCTGGGGTGTCTGAAGACAGTGACAGCAAGCAGGGCCGGAGTGAGGGAGGCCGGAGAGAGAAGAAAAAGTGTCGGAAGACAGCTACTTACATATAATAAATCTTTTTTAAAAATGTGTATTCCCTTACTTAAGTTACACCAAGGATCTCTGTCTCATAAGTCCCTTGGATTTCCCAGATCAAGACTTTGGCACCAAAGTATCACTCTTTTCTTGATCTTTCTTTATTTCTTTCTTTCTTACCAAATACATGCTCATTTCTGAGGCCAATTGAAACCATTTTCTTTCTTCTCTTTTTGCTTTTTTTTCTTTTTAAGACAGGGTCTTACTCTGCAGTGGGGCTGACCTGGACCTATGTGGGCCAAGCTAACCTTGAACTTGTGGCAATTCTCCTGTCTCAGCCTCCCAAGTGCTAGGATTACAGGCATGAGCCACTATGCCCAGCTTTATTTATTTACTTATTTGTTATTTTATTTGTACACACGCTTGTCTGTGCATAGGTTTGTATGTCTGTATATATGTGCTTATGTGCACAAGTACATATATAAGCCAGATGACAACCTCAAGTGACTTTCCTTGGGCTCTTGTCTATCTTAGTTTTTGAAACAAGGTCTCTCATTGGCTTGAAGTTTACCAAGTAGACAAGACTGGCTAGCTGGCCAGCAAACTTCAGGAAACCTGTCTCTGCCTCCCAGGGCTGGGATTACAAGCGTGAACCACCATGCCTGGCTTTGTTTACATGGGTTCTGAACTAACCCTGGACCCTCATGCTTCAAGGTAAAAACCTCACCAAATGAGCTATCTCCCTACCCTTTTTTTCTTTATTAGAAAACAAAAGGTTATGATTGAGAAAAGAAAGATTATCCATTTGTCTAGATTTTTAGATCAATGATTTCACACTAAAAGAAATTTCTACAAATACTATTGATTCAAAACAAAAGTCAGGGTAACAAATTTGATCAGATAGATACACAGTAATTTTCGAAAATTTAAGGTTAAGGCCAATCATGGTCAAACATGATTTAAGAGGTACATATATGAATATACATAAAATTTTTTAACATGCGAGTGATTCTGATTATTTCTTATAAGATTCTATCCTATAATAGTTATGAGCACAGACTCTGGAGCCAAATGACCTAAAAGGCAATTCTGGTTCCACTATTATTATTAGCTGTGAAACCTTAAACAAAATTCTTAACATCTTTATGCTTAGTGTGTTTGTCTGCAAAAGTCTCCAGAAAAGAGAATAATACAACCTACTTCCAAGGATGACGAAAAAGCTGAATAATATTTACAAAGCACTTAGAATGAGTGGCATAACAATCTATAGCTGCTTTAACATATAAACAATTAAAACAGGACCGAGGCCCTGGCCCCAAAAGAAGTCATTCTTTTCCCCCACACATCTGACCTTCCTCATTGCTGAGATTTTAATCTGGGTGTCAGAAAGAAAGGAGGTGTAAGTCCAGTCATTAAGGGGAAGGGTGGGGTGAAAAGAAAAGAAAAGAAAAAGATAATTGGGGTCAAAGTTCTTAATTCTCATTTTTTAAAAAAAAAAGAGCTAATGTTTCCATTTTTTTTCCCCCAACAGGTTAGGGGCAAAGACAGGAAAAAGCATCAATTATTTAGAAAACCCAGTAACTAGGAATAGGAGAACTGGAGGAGAACTGTCCCAAAGCACTAATACAGAGAACCTCAAAGCCCGCTGCAGAGAACCATGGCTTAGAGGGTTAGGCGGCTTCTGATCTTGATTTCGCGTAAGTTTACTTTTGACAAAAATGCTTTACACAGAACACCTCCTCATCACTCTATGCTCACGAATACCTGAGCGGCACTGAGACCAAACTCAGGCTGAACCACTGGGTCAAGGCTCAGGCCGACAGCAGGCCTGTGGCCTGTCACCCGATGTTTCCACCACTCACACTTGTGAAGCTGCTTCATGAAATAGTGAAAACCATTACCCTAGTGTCTTCTAACTCCCTCTGGAGTTTGTCAGCTTTGGTCTTTTCAAAGAGCAGGCTCTGTTCAAGCTCCTTAATGCGGGCATGCTCCAGTTTGGTCTGCGTCTGTTAGTAAAAGGGAAGAGGAAAAGAACACAACAGTGCCACCATGACATGCCAGCACAAGAGGAGAGAGAGCGGCATGCAGGCCGAGCCACCAGTACTTTCTGCCATAGGATGACCAGAAAGGGTAAGAGAGAGAGAGGGTGGAGCTGCCAGGGAAGGAGGGAGTGAGGGCAGACACATGAACACAGGAGGAGGAGGGAGTGAGGGCGGACACATGAACACAGGAGGAGGAGGGAGTGAGGGCATGAGCTAGTCTGCTGAGAAAGAAAAACATGGAAAACACGTGAGGCAGGATGAAGTTTCAGATGCATGCAGCCAAAGATATGTTATCTTGATAAGTGAAGTTTATCAGCACAAATTAGAACAGTTAATATTCCCCTAACTACCATCTCCCTCCCCCCACAACGGCTGCTTGACATTAACGTGTATGCCACTGACTCGGGGACTTCGCAAAGCTGTTTGACCCTCAAAAAGATCATCACTTTCACCTATGTATGGAGAAGACAATGCCACAAATCTTCAAGCATTCAGTAGGTCCTCAGAGCAGACTGCTGGACCTGGCAATCAGTGTGGAATATAAAAAGGGCAAAGGGCTCATCTTAAGAAGAATCTGGGCTGTGTGCTGGGGCTTTGGCCTATAGTGGCTTAAGCCTATAATCCCAGTGCTTTCAAGCCTGAGGCAGGATGATTGTGGCAGTAGTTGGCTAGCCTGGGCTAACATAACGAGTTCAAGGCCTGAGCTATAGGGTAAGACCTTGTCTCAGAAAAGAATTATACATAAATGAACAAATAAAATAGGCTCTAGAAGCCAGCGCCAAGGCTCCAGCAGTGGTGGCTGCAGAAGTGGGTGATGCTTTCTGGTGAGGTTCTCTACTGCAGAGTAAGGCTGCAGAAGCTCTAATTTCCTCCCAGCTGGGAATGTTCAAAGACTTAACTATCCGTGGAGAAGAGAGGATATTTTGAGATTATGAAGACAGTATTTAGTAAAGATTACCCACCACTGCCTCTTCCTCTGAAAAAGCCAATTAAGTAGATCAGAGCAAGAGAAAAGTTTCCACAGTCAGCTACCTGGCTGGGACCTGGGAGGTTCTCTCTGCCTAACACAATCAAGTGTGGCTGAATCTTGCTCCACTTGAAATAATTGTGATATTAGTCTAAAGGAACTTGCCCCACCATCTCTCTGACCCAACTGGTCACTGCAACAGTTGACTGGCGCCGTAAGGGTTAACTTGTCTATCAGTCCGCATAATTATGGGCAGTGGGAATATGGCAGAAAGGCCGTAACAAAGTGACACCAAGTAGCACCGAGCCTGAGAAGAAAGCCAAGCCACCGACATGTCCTCTGGTACTCTGGTGTCTTCAATGCATTCAAGGGCTCACTCTGAGAAATAAGCAACCATCATAGACATTAAAAAGGAAAATGGAGAACACTTTTTGAGACAGGGTATCATCATACAGTCCTGGCTGGCCTAAAACTCTATGTAGAGCAGGCTGGTGTAGATCTCAAAGATATCCTACTGTCTCTGCCTCCTGGAATTAAGGGTGTGCACCATCACACTCAGACAGAAGACATTTTTTCCTTTACATTCTTCACCTACACTCTCTATATTCTGTGAAATAATGAGATTCATTTCAAAATCTAATAGTCCCCTGCATCGACGTGTGCTGTAGAAAGAATACAATACTCTCAATACTCTCTCCTTTTACAAGAAAATAACTTCATCCAGATCCACAAAGTTGGGACTACAGCTTCAGGAATTCACACTAAAGGAATCAGTAAAAGAAAATGGTCTTTTAATTTCTTTGACCATAAATTAGGCATCCTCTGGGCAAAAGGTCACTATGTGCAGATAAAAAACAAATATCCAGCCAGGCATAGTGATGCAAGCCAATATAGTCCCAGCACCTGAGGAAGCAGAGACAGTAAAATCAAGAGGAGGCCAGGCTCTATTGCAAGTTCTTGGCCAGCCTAGAGCCTATTTTATTTAAAAAAAAAAAAAAAAAAAAAAAAAAAGAACAAGAGAGGTGGCTCTTACTTGCAATTCCAGCACTGAGCAGCGTGAGGCAGGAGGATCACCACAGGTTTAAGGCTAGCCTGGGCTACAGAGTGAGACCCTGTCTTTAAAAAGAAAAGAGAAACCATCCATGTACTAGTCCCTCAGTTCAGACCTTCCAGCTGAGTGTAGCAAACCACCTGCCCCCCTTATGGAAGGGGGTGCTCCACAGTGGACTTTCACCACTCAGTAGCAAGGGAGCCAGTGATTCACCTCCATGCCACAGCTTGTGGTAAAAGTGTGACACTGAACAGGACAGCCCATTAAAAACCACAGCTTTCTGAGACTAAGGTGTGGTATCCCCTGGGACAGCGCTTGGAAGGAGAGCAAAGGCCTTGCGAGAAGCGCACAGAGAGGCAGGAGGAGGTCCCATGCACACTGACACTGGAGGCAGCAAAACCTGTTCTGGATGGAGAGAAGAAAGAGACCCAGATCACTGAAGTAGCTTCGCAAAAAGGAACCCCTCATCAAAATGTCAATGTGAGCTCTCTATTTCGGCTCAATAGATGGTAAGAAGTAAAAGAATTCTTTGTTTCAATTTTGTTCTTTTTGAGCCTGTAAATCAAAGCAAAAGGTTTTGGGTCTTCTCCATTGGCAGCACAACTGGCAATGTGTACAGGAATCAATGCTCTGGAGGCCACTTTAGTAGTCTGTAAGAAGAGAGAGAGAGCCAGCACCACACAGTAGCACTGCTGCTAGGAAAAGCTCCCTCTGTGAGAGCAAACTAAAATATCCTGTATATTCAGGGAGGAATACTGGCCTCTACTTGCAAATAGAAGGGGAAATACTGTAGCCATAATGGAAGCTTGAATTTATCAGCTGTGTTGGCTAGCAGTGGGAGCATGCACAAAAGCAACCGGGAGCAACTAGGCTGGGAGGTCAGACTACTTGGGAAGTATCTCCCAGCATTTCCACAGCTCCTCCTTCTCAGGTGTACACCAAAATCAGAAAACGCTATGAACGCTATGAACGCTATGAACGAGGTGAACGAGGTGAAGGAGGCCACGCCCTCACACAATTTCTTTCCTATTCAGCCAAACTTCTTTAGATTTTTACTTATCAGTAACAAACGAACCCACAGAGCTTAGTCACTACGTACAGGTTCTTAAAGATACAAATGCATTTGCTTTGAAAGTCACATGCATAGAAATACTAAGGGAAAAGTCCCAAGGTCAGATTACGCAGTTAGTATTTGAGTGTATCAATAAGCATTTTAATCTGGAATCAATCTGTGTTACGGGAAATATCCACACCGTTAAGTGCCCTCTTACATTCTCGGGATCTTCAGAAATCTGGCTCTTTTGCTATCAGTAAAAAAATAAAAAAAAAAGTAAAGAACAATAAAAAGAGATTCAGCTAAAGTTTCAATCTGTGTTAGGGTTTCAATATAACTTTGATTAATTTCTAGTAAGTTTATCAGACAAACTATACTGGCCTACTGCTAAGGTAAACATCTTAACTAGACCTTCCCCAAACCCCAGAGGCAGTAATCCTTATGAATTAGATGATGAGATGAAACTTCTGACGAGACTCTGGGGTATTTTTAAATGGATGACAACACAAAAGTCAACTGAAGGATGAGACTATATATGAAATGAGCAAAGAAGGTTCTATTAAATTATTAAAGAGCCATTAAAGTCTAGACCTTAGAAAATTAGAACTCAGAAAATGTTTTCTTTATTCTTTATTGACTATAAAAATACATTTATTTGCAAGGAAATCAGAGTTGTCTGGAAGGAATCCTAAAATTTAAGCCAGCAGACTCCAAAATCTTGATGGTGGCTATGTAATCAATCTTCTGCTGGACGTGTGGTGCATGGCTGTAATCTCAGCCCTTGGGAGGCAAAGGCAGATTGCTACAAATCTGAGGCCAGCCTGATTTGCACTGTGAATACCAGGCCAGCTAGAGCTACATAGTGAGGCCATGTCTCTAGCTCCTCCCAAAATCCAAAAACCATATAGACAAGTGCAATTTTCACTAAAATGCTATGAAGAATCTTATAGAATCTTCACATTTTGAAAAGTTAATAATTTATTTTTGTCATATATATGGCAGTGGCTTAAAAGCAGCAAAACCATTTAATAGCAGTATGTAATTCAAAACTAATATGAGTAATTGTTATGCAGACGAGAAACCTTTTATTACAGGAGAATTGCTGCCTTTCAAGTATGCCACAGAAGTGGCATAAAGCGCTCCTGGTTTTTGCTCTGGTAACTACATTATTTTTAAAAGCAGCTATCTAATTTCTGGTCCCAGAAGAATAAAATAAACTATGGGAACACATCATTGACTTTTATAGGGTTATAAAGAATTTATTCTGCTCCACTAAAGAACAAAAGCTGAACCACAGCAAAAATGCTCTGTTACGTAGGATTATATTGGAATTAAGTTCCTTTAAAATGCTATTTTCAACATCAGGGGGACAAGGAGAGTCTTACTGAAGACTGCCTTGAAGACACACTGCCAGATTTATGACTTGATTCGATCCAATTCATAGCTTCTAATTTTGAAGCATGAGAAGAGTTATGAGCTTTAATTTGCCACATGGACACCACAATCACGGGCTCAAGGACCAAACCATCACCTTAGTACAACCCAAGTGGGCCACGGCAGGACGCCTCCATCCTCTTGACTGACAAGGATCAGCTGGCCCCGTGTGTCACTCATAGTTCTCAATACTGGCATTCATAAAGGCTCTAAAGATCTAAAAGGGTTTACCTCAAGATCGCCTTTGGTAATTGATTCTTCTTCAACTCGGAACTGAAGGTCCTCAACCTTCCTGTGGGATAAAACCAAACAAAGCACTGAGGAAAGCACAAAGGAACTGCTTACCCCACAGCGAAAGCATGAGCATCACCCTGGTGATTTCACAGGACAGCAATGCAAACGAACGCCTTAGAGACACAGAAAGAAAAGGCATCTTTAGGGCACTGGGGCCTAAAAGCTGGGTTGTAATTATTTAGAAATTCCAAACATTTATTTAGGTATCAACTCTAGAAAACAAGAAGTAAAAAGAAACTGAAAACAAAGAAACAAAGAAACAAACAAAAACTTTTTTCCTTGGGCACATACACCAGAATGGGTCAATCGATCAAAATAATATCAACCTTAAAGGAAAATACTTGCTTATCAAAGAAATAGGTTTTAGATTATATGTGTATAAATTCTACTCTCTGTGTGTATATGTTGTGTGTGTGTGAGAGACAGAGAGACAGAAAGAGACACACACACAGAGATACTGTATCCTCCTGCATGCTGTAACGCAGGCATATACCACTCCCTACAGGTTTGTAGGTTTATTGTTTGAATGTGAGTACATCCTATGCCTAGTGCTTCTTCATCCAATGATTACAGGCCTAATGGTGCAGACCCACAATTCTAGCTATCTGTGGGGCCGAACCAAGAAGGTCATGAGTTCAGAGCCAGTCCAGTTCACTTTGTAAGACTGTTTTAAAATAGGAAAACAGAAGGGCTGTGGGCACTGGCTGTGGTAGAGCACTTGTCAAGCAAGTGTAAGGCTGTAGGTTCAATCTTTGGAGGGAGGGAGACAGGGAGGAAGGACGGTTCCTTGTAAAGAGCCAAACTTCTGGGGGCTGGAGAGATGGCTCAGCGGTTAAGAGCACTGGCTGCTCTTCCAGAGGTCCCGAGTTCAATTCCCAGCACCCACATGGTGGCGCACAGCCATCTGTACTGGGATCCGATGCCCTCTTCTGGTGTGTCTGAGGACAGCTACAGTGTACTCAGATTCATAAAATAAATACATCCAATAAAGCCAGACTTGTGTGTGTCTATCCCACATCATTAGCATGTGCATTCATATTGATCTGAATAATTCTCCAACTGTTCTACACGTGACAATTTTGCTTTCCAAATAAGGCTAGCTTTGTCAACAATAAGGTTCTTCATAAAGGCTAAGTCAGTGAAACCGGTCTGGAATTTCCTTTGGTAATGCTGAGCAAAGAGGTTCTCAGGACAAGTATTCAGTGACAATAAATATCTCTTAGTCAAGTCATGCCCAACTACACCAGGCTTCCTGGAAAGGCTACATCACAGCACCCTCTTCACCAGCAGAGTTCAGTTTCTGGGCAGTATATCTTTGGCTGACGGTAAACTTCTCGAAAGCCCACACTCAAGGATCACCTTTTCTCCTCTTCCAGCTGGTTGAGGAGCTCCACCTTCTCCCTGTCGGCAGCTTCTACCATGGTACGTAGCTGGTCCATCTTGGCCTCTAGTTCCAGAACATGCTGGGGAAGCAAGGATGTCAGTGAGTACCCAGGATACCTCCAAATAGGTATAGCTAACTGAGACCATGAAGGGTGAGCATCACTCTGGATACAGTCTAATGCTTTCTATCTTGGTAGGTTATTCCTGACAACTTTCCTAGAAACTAGATGACAAAAAAACCCATCCCACATCATATAGCGGCAGAAGGCAACAGTAACACAAGTCTCATCCTCTCCGATACTGAAACCTGTCAGTAATAGCCTACAAACACCGCCTGTGACCACTAAGGTCTCAGTAATGAGCACTTAACACAGACAGACTCGCCTAGACATGAAGACCAAATGGCTAAGGTAAAATTGAGAAGAACAAAACTTTATGATGACGGAAACTGGCACCCAGACCACAGCTTTTCAACAAGCTCAGAGAAGAAACGGATACTCATTTCCTATGTTCAAATCCAACTCCCTGGCTCCGAACGCCAGGCACTCTTTTTAACCACATCACTCAATTTGGAAACCACCACCACAGCCGCAAGATCAACACCAGCCTTCACCTGGTCATGCCCATCTCGGGCCAGGGCTAGCTCCTGCTCTATTTCCCCCACGTGGCTGGTAGCCTTGGCCACTTCGGCCCGCTCCAGGTCCCGCTCAGCCAGCAGCTGTTCAATGTGCTGCTGCTTCTCCTTCAGCGCCTCCTGGAGGGCAGTGGTGCCCGAGATCTTGCGGGCGTAACGGGAAGAGGTTTCAGTCAACTGCAAAGGAAAGTCAGAGAAGTCAAGGATGATGCTGCTGTCCAGGAGGAAAGGAGCAAACAGCGCATGCGTAGCAGACATCTCCTAGGCAAAGCAAAAGTGCTGCCCCAGCTTGTGGGTTTGTAAAATATTAGGCAAAGTTCTCACCAAGAAAGTAAAACCTCATAAAAAACAAATCAATAAACAAGCTCACAGCAAAGTTCAGAAGACATTCAGAAGACGAATATGTAGTTTAAACATGGGCACTCTGAGCACAGCTGACAGGTCTGTAGGAATCTACACAGTTTTCATAATACCCATTTTAAAAGTTTCTCTAAAGTGGCTCACATCTGTAATCCCAGGACTCCAGAGACCGAGGCTGGAAGACTGCCTGGCTACAGAGTAAGACCCCTCTCAATACAAAACAAAGCAAAACATCCCAAGGTTTTTTAACCACTCCAGCCTGAGATACAGTTGTCTTCTGGTGATGACATCTGGCCAACCATTTGATTCTTGGTCTTAAGGCTGAGAGTTTTTAAAACTCCCAAACCTCACTAAGAAATGAAAGCATCACCCTTAGAGTCACATCTCTTCAACTAATGAATGGTTGAATTTTTGTCAGGATCCTTTTCATCTTTCTTTGCAAAGGAAAAATTTGGGTGGCATCATGCTGTAATCTGGCCTCTAGGACCTGAATCCCAATCACTAGATAATTATAAGACTTAAGAGGGGAAGTCTTAGTAAGGACAGTCATTCAGACAGACAGACAGACAGACAGACAGACTGATTCACACTCACACACACACACGGAAGGACAGGAAAGGAAATAAGAAGATGGAAAGAAAGGAAAAGAGAAACCTATGGAGAAAAAGAAATGGGAAGTGGGAAGAGGAGGAGGACAGGGCAACAGTGAGGCAGGAAAGAAGAAAAGAAGACAGACAAGAAGACAGGAGGTGGCAGAACCAGAGGCAAGGGGACCCTGAGAAAGAATGTGTCTTCTTGTCATCTACTAATCTCTGTTGGTTCACATACATCTCCATCTGGAAGCTAACAGCCACATTAAACCCGGGGGAAATGCACCTGCATAAATGGCAGCAGGTAACTGGGCAACATTACATTCTTCTCTGCAGGCTCCCACAGGCTCCGCAGGCTCCCACAGGCTCTGCAGGCTCCCACAGGCTCTGCAGGCTCCCACAGGCTCTGCAGGCTCCCACAGGCTCCGCAGGCTGGGAGAAGTGTTTGGACATGGCCCCATCTTGGCAAGCATTTGTCCATGGCCTTGACTTAGTTGCTGGCTCCAGATCAATTAAGCCTTTGCTTCTTCTGCAAACAAAGCGTCATTGTCACCCGAGGGCTCTCCGTCAGTCTATCGAGCCCTCATCTCAGGGAGCAGACAGTGAGGATCTTCATCAATTAGTAATCCAGCAATTTGATGACTATGAGAGCAAAGGAATCCAATCAAACCCAAGCTACCTTTTGTGGCTCATTTTCTGGAATTTCTTGAATTATTGAAACGTATTGAGAGCAAATTCCATGTCTCTCTTTTTAACATCAGACCAGCTTTCCCTCCTCGATGCATGGTTAAGTACATTAAGTGTAAAGTCACCAAATCATGTGCATAGGTACGCCTCAGGGGCCCTGAAAGCTCACAGGGACACTAAAGAATGTGTAAAATCCCAAAGAAATGCAGAGGTAGCTGTTGTACATGCAATGACTAGATCAGGCACTTCAGTCTGTAATCCACTCCATTCAGTAGCACCATGTCTGCAAAGCTGGGTATTGGCAGTTCTGACGACAAAAACAAATACTATACACCAATCAGAGCAGCACAGGAAATGATGGTCCCAGTGATAAACAGCACTCCAAGGTTCAAGAAGATGCACAGAGCTCAAAAAGAGCGTATTCCCTATTATTAAGACACTACAGTTACTGAAGAATTCATTTAAAATACTCACTTGTCTTGGGACCTGGACACATGGCTCAGTGGCTAAGAGTGTGGTGAAAGCATTAGGACCAGAATTCTGATTCCAAGCACTCACCTAAGAAACCAGTGTCCCACAAATGCCAGCTCCAAAGCATCCGACACACACCCACACGCACCTACACACACACATATAAGTGAATATTAAAAAAATATTACCTTTTCAATTTCTGCTTTCCTTGGACAGAAATACACCTCTCAGGAGTATGTTAAAGGCACATTATTTTATGTCTCAGTTACACTCTTTCAGTCGTTTTTATTAGAAACTAAAGCTATCCCACATAAACACACCGAGAAACAAAGCTGTGTCACAAGATAAGGAGATACCTATTTGACAATTGTCTTCAATAAATGAGGTAAACGATGAGAAATCAGAACGTGTCTGCTAAACGTTAGTAGGGGAGACTGGAGGATGCAGGGAGAGCTTGATACTCTCCAAAGAAATGGACATAATTTACAAGGAGATGAAAGTTACTCGAGGAAAGAGCTCCCCCAGAGCAGACACAGCCATGGAATTGTTCCTAGAACAGCAGAGGAGATAGATGTCCATGTTGGGATGTGCTGAGCCTTTTGGAACAAGGCTTTGATCTTCGCTTCTATTCCATTGGTCCTGTGACTTTTTTTCTCCTGAGAGCCATTTTTAATTGTACTGTTGAGGATGCAAACTCAAACAGCTGGAGAGGTAAATATTTTACCTGTATATAAAAGGAAGAACTGCAGCTGGCTAGCAGAGAAGCATCACAGCCACTGAGAGACTTCACCGCCCCTCCTTTCTCTTCTTGACCGTGACGCAACAGAAGGTAAATGAGATCAAGGACTGGAAAACCTAGCGCTGGAGTCACCATCTAACTAACTGTTGCCTCAAGATCACCATCAAAGAGCTGAGGTCCTGATTCAGGTGGAAGTAGTCTCTTGCTGACACTTCCGATGTAAACAACATCTGCCTAACTTCCAAGAAATGAAATTAAGGGCAGGGAGTGGCATCCAAACAACCTGAAAACCATATTGACAGAAGGAACATGGTGGTATGTAACTCCTGCAGTCCCACTTTCCAATACTCCAGTGGGGAAAGGGCAGGAGAGAAAGATCAGGAGAAAGACAAGAAGAAAAGAACAACATATGGCCCTTCCCAGCACCTTTGGGTCCCACAAGGCCCCTCTGAATCCTCTGGCCCAGACAGGAGCACTCCTCCCACTAGCTGTGGGTTCGTCCACTCTGATAACATAAAGCATTAAGTTCTCTCAAAATACATTGGTCCCTAAAATTGTTAGAAATCAAAGAGAAAGAGACCTACATACATGACAAATGGGATCCCTCCAGTTTCCCTGCCATTTGGGCCTAAGTAATTTCACAGAAAAAAAGAGTAGTTATACAGATTTCAAGAACTAGCATACATCTAAGCTATCATGAATAAAAGTGCCACTAAAAAATAAAATCTTATCTCAAAACCCATGCCCTTGCTGGAGCTCTATTTTCAAAACTGCCTTGCAGGGGCTTCCACCACAAGCTATGGGCAGCACTGAGAACACAGACAAGCAAAGCAGAGCCCTGGCTGTGGGCATTTGGTGCCTCAGGAAGTGGGGGAGGCTTACTAGTCCTGTTCGGCTGGGCTTGCTGCTCACAGAGGAGGCCACAGAGCTCATGGAGCTGAGAGAGGAGGCGGAAGGGCTTCGCTTCAGGCTGGCGGGCATGGTGGCCATCACTCGCCTCACCGCCGCGGCTTTGGCTTTGGCTGGGGTAGTAGAAGGGAAGCCAATCTTTGTCACTTTGTGGACAGGAGCGAACAATCCGTATTTGGGTTGACACTGAAAATACCTTTAGAGAACAGTAAGAGGAACAAATACAACTTAATTACACCAAGTGACAGCTATAACCAAACACTTCCAACTCAAAATGTAGGCGATTATGTAGGGACAAAAGTCGTTCCACCATGTGACAAATGCGTTAGCAACCTAGAGACCCTTATTGAAACAATTTATACAAACAAGACAAACCAAACAAGACCCTGACGCTGGCAGAGCCACCAAAGTAAACTAGAAATGTCAGTCATCGGAGGATACCAGAGACTGTGACAGTGTTTCAGTAACAGGAGAGAATGTCTTAGGGACTGGGGGTGTGGCTCAGTAGTAAAGGCTTGCCTTCACAGGAGAGACTCAGTGTCTGGTTTTCAATACACAGGAAACACACAAAACAGTGAGAAGGCTTGGTGGCTTAATTGTTTTACTAAGAGATATTTAATTTTTATCTCCGTGAATAATGATGCTTGGCAGATTAGAGCTCATAGGCTTATATATGGTTTACGGGTCAATGTTAATTGGATCTTGTCATGATCAGTATACTCTACACCCATAATAACAATGTACCATCTCCCACAGCAGCACCCAACAGTGTCAGAACACTCGAGAAGGAACCATTTTAAGCCAGGCACGACTCCATACCCTAAAACCCAAGCACTTGAACCATGAAGAGGTTCATGAGCTCAGGAGCAGCCTCAGGCTATGTGAGTCCAGAAAAAAAAAAAAAAAAGAACAGGAAATCCCCATACACCCCTGTACTGAGTCCCATCTGCACTACAAGGGCAGATTGGGAACGCTCTTACAACAGAGGGCTGCTTGACCGGCAACCCCTTAACCCCTTAGCACAGGATGGAATTCTTATCAAACATGAAGGCGCATTTTACACTTCTTTTCCCGTCAAAGGCAGTTACCTTCTCTTTGCCCCAACTCTGTATCTGATGCCCAGGAACTGTGATGCCAGAAGAAAAATGATCTTTGCTGGGCAGAGTGGTACTCAATGGTTGACCAATCTAGCCTAACTGGTAAACACCAGGTCACTGAGAAGTCTTGAAGATGACACCCAAAGTTCTCTGGCATGCACACTTGTGCATATGCATACGAATTAAAAAAAGAAAAACCAAAACAATAACCAAAAAAAAACCAAACCAACAAAAACTACCATTTAGCTAGGTCTCAGGAAAGAAAAAAATAGGTGTGGTGTTAATATACCTTTAATCCCAGCACTAGGTGGCAAAAGCAGGTTGACTTCTGTGAGATAGAGGCCACTGGTCTGCATAGCCAGTGCCAGGACAGTCATGACTAACAAAAAGATCCCGACTCAAAAATAAATAAGTAAGTAAATAAGCAAGCACGCTAGGACAAATAGAATAAAAGTATAGCTCCCAGTTGGTCACAGTGGATCCTATCTACAGCCTGGTACACGGAGGACTGAGCTGGGCAGGATGACTGCCACAGGTTCCAGGCCAGCCTGTTCCAAAAACACAAAGCATAGCTCCTGAGACAGTAGTCTCCACTTTCTTGCACATCCTTGGTGAGCCTGCAGAGCACACAATGTCCCAGAATCCCAAACTGACCTTGTTCCGGCGACAGCGCCATCATTCTTCCCCAAAGGCTCGTCTAACTCCACGCCACACCACTCCCCCTTGGCAAAGTCGGTCTCTCCAAGGAACCGGACTACGCCAGCCTTAGTGCCACCAACCTAGAAGAGGAAGAAACGTGAGGCTTAAGATGAATTCAGTAGCTTATTCCTTTGTCGTCCCAACAAATGACAGGCAGTGCACCCCATTGTCCCACCAGCAGCTTCTTTGCTTTGTCTTCTGAGCTCTTCTCAAGTTATCCTGAAACCACACAGAGACGCACTGCCAGACTGACCTGGAGTCTGGGACAGTCCAGCAGTAAAACATCCCACATAATATGTCGTCATTAGCGCTGTTAACAAATATATCCCCTTCCTTTAAAACAAACATTTGGTTACAGGCCGGCAAGCTGGCCCCTTAGGTAAATGTACTTGCTGCCCCAGGATGCAAGCCTACAACATGTCTCCAATCCCTGGTACCCACATAATGTAAAAGGAAAGAACTGGTTTCACAAAATGTGTGCCCACAAATACACACATATATAATAATAATGAATAAAATAACTTTTAGAAAAATACTTGATCACTTCAGAGTAATTTTCCTGGTGGGAAATAAATATTTGCTATAAAAGGAAAAACCCAACAACATCAGACAGAAGTAGAGCTCATCTATGGCTCCTGTATTCTTGATACTTTCTTGTACTTACTTTGCCTCAACGCAGTGGTGTACACATATTAAAGAAACAATCTACATGTTTGCTTTGGGTTCCCTAATTGTATTAGTGGCTGACAATTTAAGTACTTTAACCAGGCATAATGGTGTACACCTTCAATTCCAGCACTCAGAAATTGGAAACAAGAGGTTTAGAAGTTCAAAGTCATCCTGGGTTACATATAAGTTTAAGGCAGAGGCAGGAGGATCCCTGAATTCGAGGCCAGCCTAGTCTGTAGAGTGAGCTTCAGGGTTACACAGAGAAGCTCTGTCTGGAGGTAGAAGGATTATAAATACTTTACAATGATTGAATCTACTGGTTTTCACACTATGAACGTTTTGTCTCCTTACAACTGTTTAAAAAATACCACTCCTGCCGGGCAGTGGTGGCGCACGCCTTTAATCCCAGCACTCAGGAGGCAGAGGCAGGCGGATTTCTGAGTTCCAGGACAGCCAGGGCTACACAGAGAAACCCTGTCTCAAAAAACCAAAAACCAAACAAACAAAAAACAAAACAAAAACAAAACAAAACACTCCTGGGCTGGAGAGATGGCTCAGTGGTTAAGAGCACTGACTGCTCTTCCAGAGGTCCTGAGTTCAATTCCCAGCAGCCACATGGTGGCTCACAACCATCTGTAATGGGATCTGAGGTCCTTTTCCGGTGTGTCTAAAGAGAGCGATAGTGCACTTCCATACATAAAATAAATAAATATTTTTTAAAAAATACCACTGCTAACTTTATTCACACGGAGTGTTCAAAGCTGAGATTCTTTTTAAATATTTTCCCAATCATTATATGTATATGTATAAAAATGTATATGTATATACCATCAAAATTATCCCATCGGCATTACTCTGTTCTCTCTCATGCATACATGAGAACACACATTTGTGCCTTGGTCCAGGTTCATATACAGCAACAACACTTCAATCACTGCTGCTTAGCAACCCGCATCACATCTGCCAGGACTCACCATCTTTACCACATCACTTTCCATTTTCTCATTTTCATTTTTCCCCTGAGCCTTGTGCCATTCCCATTCCTCCAGCCCAGTATGGAGACTGAACACAGGGCCTTGTGCTGGCTGGGCACTCGCACTGAGCTCTAGCTTCTGGCCTCTCTTCACTTTCTGAGACAGGGTCTCATTAGTTTATTTACTTTTATTTTATGTGCATTGCTGTTTTGCCCACATGTATGTCTGTGAGAGGGTGGCAGATCCCCTGGAACTGGAATTACAGACAGTTGTGAGCTGCCATGTGGGTGCTGGGAAGTGAACCCTGGTTTTTTGGAAGGGCAGCCTGTGCTCTTAACCACTGAGCCAACTCTCCAACCTCATCTCTTTTCCCTTTTGAGACAGGGTCTCACTAAGGTGCTAGTCTGTACTGAACTCATCTTTGCCACAGGCGGGTCTTAAACTTTTTTTTTTTTTTAAGAATTATTATTTATTTTATGTATATATGAGCACCCCGTCGCTATCAGTGGCTGTCTTCAAACACACCAGAGGAGGGCATCAGATCCCATTACAGATGGTTGTGAGCCACCATGTGGTTGCTGGGAATTGAACTCAGGACCTCTGGAAGAGCAGTCGGTGCTCTTAACCTCTGAGCCATCTCTCCAGCCCTTAAACTTTTTTATTAGACAGGATCTTACTATACGTAGCCCTGGCTGGCCTGGAACTCACCAACTTACCATGTAGACCAGGCTGGCCTCAATCTCACAGATTCAGCAGCCTGCCTTCCAGATGCTAGGACTAAAGAGGTAGACCGCCACATCTGGAGAGGCTTTGAACTTCCTGTTCTGCCTTATAAACAGCCAGAAGTAAAGATTTGAATTACTGGGCCTAACTTAGGTTTTGTGTTTTTTTCTTTTTTCCTTAATTTTTTCCCCCAAAACTTCACTGGAGGTGCTGGAGAGATGGCTTGGTGTTTAAGAACACTTGTTGCACATACAGAGGATCTGGGCTTGGTTCCCACACGGAGCTCGCAAACATTTATAACTTCAGTTCCGGGGCATCCAATGCCCTGTCCACGTACATACATGCAGATAAAATATTTAAATGTAAAATAATAAATACTTATAAAATAAATAAATGTAATTTCTTTCATTGAGATAAAAATAACATAATATTTACTACCCAGTGATAGATAATCAGTGTGGACACCTAGGTTCATTTCCTCCTTCCTATTACTAAGGTTCCAATATAGCCAGACAACACTACAGTCACACTGAAGGCTAGGGGTATAGTAGCTCAGTTGGCAGAGTGCTTGCCTAGCACACACAAATCCCTGGGTTTGGTCCCCAGAAGCACATAAACCAGGTGTGGTGGCAACACCTGTAATCCCAGTACTCAGGAAGTGGAGGCAAGAGGCTTAGAAGTTCAAAGTCATCCCAGCTTATATAATAAGCTTAAGGACAATCCAAGATATATGAGACCTTGTCTCAAAACCAAAACCAAGGCCTCACATTGAAGCTGGTTTCCAGCGCCACAGTGTCAGGAAGAGGGGCCTACCGGGAGGTATGTGGTTTAAGGGAGTGGAGCCTTCATAAGTGCACTGATGTCTGTCTGCTGAGTCAACCCTAACAGGATTAGACACCAGGAACACAGACTGTCATAAAGCAAGTTTGGCTTCTCTGAGATCCTCTCTGGACACACACACTGATTATCCTTCGGCCATGAAGCCCTTACAGAAAAAAGTCAGCATCATGTTCTGTTACATGTCCCAACCACTGGAGCCACAGTCCAAGATTAGCCTTTCTTTCTTAATTACCTAGGATCAGAATTCTGTTACATCAACAGAAAACAAACTACGAGGCATTTGGGAGAGAAAGGCAAGAGGATCATCCTCACCTACATAGGGCTCGGGGCTGCTAGAATAGATGAAAGCCTATGTCAAAAAATGTAAACAAATGAACAAAAAATAAAAACAAAACCAACTCAGACACATGTTCTGCTAATTGGTATTCCACAAAGTGATATACCACATATGCCCTTTACCCATTTTTCTAAGGGGATATTCTTATGTTATGATTTAAAAATAAAATTGTATTCCTTAAGAGGCTGAGGCGAGATCAGCATGAGTGTGAAACCAGCCAGGGCTAACTAGTGAGGTCTCGATCAGGCTGGACTCCCTGGTGAAACTGTCTCAGAGAAAAAGCAGCTCCAATACGATGAGCTCATGCACTTTGGAACACAGTTTACTATTTTGTCTCTGGACCCACATGCACTCAGTATTTGTTTTCTCTTGTGAACATGTGAATGCTCACGTGTGTGTGTGTGGAAGTCAGAGGACAACTTTCAGTGCTCAGTTCACCAGCTACAAACACAGGCAGTCAGGCTTGGTAGCAAGTGCCTCTACCCACTGAGCCACTCCACAGGCGCCTCTAGTCTACCTTATGAATATCAAAGCAAATGTAAAAGCTGGCATGGTGCTGTACACCTATAACCCCAGCAACTTAGAATCAGAAGGAGGAGGCTCCAGAACCCAAGATTCAGGTTGGAGAACTATGTAGCCCAGGCTGTCCTTGAACTCACTGAATGGCCAAACCTGGTCTCAAACTCACACTCTCCATGCCTCAGCACCCAAGTGCTGCCATTACAGGCACGCAGCACCACAGATGGCGTAACACACTGCTGACTTAAGACATGAAGACACCAAAGTTCTCATTTCTCTGTAATTAGCTGTGCCTGTTTGCTGTACCTATAATCTAAGCACTTGATAGGTAGAAGCAGTAAGATCAAGAGTTCAAGGTTATCCCTGGCCACATAGCAAGTCTGAAGTCCATCTGGGCTACCTAAGACCTGCGGCTCAAAAGAAAAAAATTTTTATTATTACTATGTGGTGCTAAGGGCTTTTCCAGGGTCTTGACTGCTAGGCACAAATTCTACCCCTGAGCTATATGGCCAGTCCCATTTTTTTTTTTTTTCATTTTAAACTATAAGTATGAATTTCTTTAACAAAAAATTAAATTAGCCAGATGGTGGTGGCTCATGCTTTTAATCTCAGCACTCTGGTGAATTCCAGCCCAGCCTACTGGGCTGGAATTCTACAAAGTTCCAGGACTGCCAGTACTACACAGAAAAACTATATCTTGGGGGGGGGGTGTTTAAATTAAAACTAACTAAGGCAGGCAGGTGTGGTGGCAGGTGTGGTGGCAGGTGTGGTGGCAGGTGTGG
>JADRCH010000214.1:2292669-2306985 GCA_019843965.1 Rhynchomys soricoides | reverse complement strand
GGCAGGTGTGGTGGCAGGTGTGGTGGCAGGTGTGGTGGCAGGTGTGGTGGCAGGTGTGGCGGCAGGTGCTTGCAGTCTCAGTGTTAGGGAAGCAGAAGCAGGAAGGCACTTAGACCAACGCAAGAGGCAAACACCTTTGATCCCAGCAAGGGACCTGAAGCACAGGCAAGTGGGTCTCTGTGGCTTCCAGGCCAGGCAAGGCTACAAGGTGAAACCTTGTCTCACACAACCCAAAAAAGGAAAAAAACTTTTTAAACCCCAGAAACAAACCTAAAGTTTAGGCCAGCCTTAGGTACCACAAAAAAATCAGGCCAGCCTGGACTACACAAGATTTTTATCTTTGAAGAAAAAACAAAAACCGGAGACTAGAGAGATGGCTCAGTGGTTAAGAGCCCTGTTCTTCCAAAGGAAGATGCCTAGCACCCACATGATGGCTCAAAACCATCTCCAACTCCAGTTCCAGGGACCCAACACCCTCTTCTGGCATCAGTAGGCACTGCATGTACATGGTGAGCATATCTAAATGCAAGAAAGACATTTATAAACATAAAATAAAATAAAACCTAAGCTATGTAAATTGATAAAATCTGGTATGGCTTCAAAATGGCACAGATTTGCTGATGCCACATAATACACACACACACATATACAGGTATATATGTGTATGTGTATTGTATACATTACATATCATATACCTATACCTCTAAATCCCACTTTCAGGAAGTCAGCCAACAAGAGGTTACCTGATGCTGTAGGAAAAAGTGGTGACCACACACCGAAGGATGCACTCTAGTTTTTTGAGACAGGACTTCTCCCTGGGACGTGGTGCTTCTGATTAGGCTAAATTAACTAGCATCTGAGCCCAGAGTCTCCCTGTCGCCATCTCCCATCCCTGGTTATAAATGCACGTCAGCAGTGGTGTGTGCTTCCACGCTTGGCTTCTTACATGGGTGCTGGAGATCAAACTCAAGCCTTCACGCTTGCGAGGCAGACACCTTACTGAGCTATCTTCCCGACCCCCGTGCCCGCCCCATTATTCCTTTATTGTTGTTTTGCTTTGGTTGTTTTGGGGTTTTGTTTGGTTTGGTTTGGTTTGTTTTTTTGACAAAGGATCTTGCCATGTGGCAAAGCTAATCTTCAAACTTTCAGTCCCCCTGCCTCCGTCTCACCAGTGCTAAGATTACAGGCATGCAACTCCATACCTGGCAGTGTAACTATTAAAAGTTTAAATCAATTCCCAGCACCCACATGGTGGCTCACAACCATCTGTAATGGGATCCGATGCCCTCTTCTGGTGTGTCTGACAGCTACAGTGTACTCACATACATAAATAAATAAACCTAAAAAAAAAAAAATTCAGATTTCTAAGTCTATTCCTCTGTGTCTCTGTTTATCTGTTCCTTTGTCTGTCTGTCTGTATGTCTCTCAGTTGATTTTTGGTTTTTCTTTCTTTTTGTATTGTTTTTATTTTGTTTTTTCAAGTTAGGGTTTCTCTGTTAGCCCTGGCTGTCCTAGAACTTGCTCAGTAGACCAGGCTAACTCAGAGATCTGCCTACCTCTGCCTCCCAAGTGCTGGGACTAAAGGGGCATGCCACCACCACCCAGCCACCATGTTTAGTTTCTAAATCTTAATTTCTTTAACTAATTTTAAAGTTAAAATGATTATTTCCAGACCAAAGATTTGTGTTTAAACAAACAAACAAACAAACAAACAAATTAGCATGTTAGCCAGCCAGGTATGGTAGAGAAAAGTAGGAGGCACAGCATTGCTCCAGCCTGGACTACAAAGAGAGGCCTTATCTCAAAAAAGAGGAGAAAGAGGAAGAGGAGGGGGAAGAAGGCATTAAATGCAGACACGAAGGGCCAGTGGCCATAGTGCCTTGTGACTTACCAGCACCCTATCTCCGATCTTGAGCTCTCGCTCTCCCTTCTTGACAGAGCCCGCCTCTGACAGGTTGGAGACTGACTCACTGGCAGTTTTCGTAAGGTTGCTAATTTGAGGTGGAGCTGAAGTTTCTTGTGTTGTTGACTGGGACGGTTTGTGGGGAATACTTGAGGGAGTGGTTGCCGCAGTGGACACCATGGAGGCCGCCGCAGTGGACAGAGGTGAAGCAGCTCTCCCATGAGCTGTCTGCAGGCCGTTGGCTTCATCTCCTGCTTGCACCTTCCTCGTTAGCTTTGAGGGTCGGGTGAATATGCCCTTTAAAGGTTCACACTGGAAATATCGCACCCCTGCCACCGAGCCGTCATTCTTTCCTATGGGTTCGTCTAAAACAATCCCAGCCCACTGGCCTGGTGCAAATTGAGTCTCCCCAAGAAACTGGATAAATCCAGGTTTATTCCCGTTCACCCAAACGCGTTCTCCAACTCGAAAGTCATCCACAAATTCCTCTTGGGTCTCGGAGGATGGAGGGCCCGAGGCTTTTTCACTGGGTATTGTCTTCTCCACTGGAGCTGCAGCTGAGAGCAAAAGAAGAATCAGAACAGGTACAACGCCATACCTGAGCAGCTATCTTCTAACAGAGAAAAACAGCGAACAGACTAGAGAGATCGCTCAATGGCTAAAAACACTGGCTCCTCTTGCAGGAGGCCCAGGTTCAATCCCCAGCACCCATATGGTCGCTCATAGCAATCCTTAACTCCAGTTCCAGGGCATCTGACATCCTCGTCTGGCCTCACCCACCAACAGTCATACACACGGTGCACAGACATACACACAGATTAAACACCCCCACACATAAAACAATTTAAAAGTTTTAAACATAAAGAGAGAAAACAATAACAATAAAAACAGACCATGACTTGTTGGACAAATTCTTTTTTTTTTTTAAAGCAAGGAAGCAGAACACTGTCAAAGCTCTGTGAGCTGGGGGGTGAGGTTTATTCTGTATTTGCAATAAGACTGGAAGTCATCAAGGCAAGAAAAAATAAATAAACACATAGTCCTTTCCCAGCCCTGTATTTATAGTTCTCAGTTCATTCCTGCCCTACTCCCTTCCTGAATTTCAAGAATCCAGTCAGAACCACTAAGACCCATTTATTCCTATATTTGAGTAGTCAAGCCAGCAAAACTCATATCATTTAACCAGAGACATGCAACAATGTTTAATGAATGAAAGGATTCAGGGCTGGGGCCCCTGCACATCTACTATACCACCATTACATAAAACCTATTTCTTTCATGGCAGAGATAGAAACTGAGGCAAAAACAAAAAGATAGCGCTTGGCCATATGCCTTGGGAAGGCAAGATACTTTTGTGCAACCTCTATCCTATCATAAAGAGAGTAGCTAATTTGTAAGCCACGTGCATTTACATTGAAAACGTATCCACTCGTCATCAAATAGGATTTATTAAAAAGTCAGTGTAATCGGGAGAGGGGCACGCTCCTAACCACTGTCATTTACCAGGCATACAGTCGCTCAGCCTGTGACACAACCTCTCCGAGTTAATTTCTTCCCTCATGGAGAGGCAGTGACATCTTCCTTTGAGGACATTTGAGAGGATTGAATGACTTCATGTATTCATTCAGCCTCTACATGTTTAGGGAGCTCCTGCATCTCTAGGACCAGTCCCAGGTATTGTTCTATGTCAGGAAAGGAAGACCGCTCCATCTGTGCCCTCCAAGAGGTCAGAGGGGAGAACTGGGAAGACGAGGAAGCAGGCAGCCTGAGCACTGTGGAGGAGACAAGCCCCTGCTTCCACCCAAGAGCTGACATGTGGCAGGAGGCCTAACTGGCAGGAAAGTATAAGAAAACTGAAAGAACACCAAAACTGTGAGCAATACATTTCTGTTGTTTATAATTCCTAGCCTAAAATATTTTGTTAAAGCAACCTGAATGGACTGAATCACTCATTCATAAAATGTCTGGGAAAGTTCTTCCTCATTGGCTTGAGAGCCAACTACTGTTCAATTAATGTCAAAAAAAAAAAAGAAAAAAAATCTTTTAGACCAGACTAGTGTTTGTTTTCTTGGAATTCCATGGAGAAAGATCTGGAAAAATTAAGGAAGAGAAATCAAAGAAATACCTTAACACTGAAGAGATCAAATAACTCAGTGACGTAACTTCACGACTACTTTAACTACTCATACTAAATCAACTAAATGTAAAAACAACAACTTCCAAAAATATGACTCAAAAAATTTCTAAGACAGTAATGGCACATGTTTTTAATCCCAGCACTTGGGAAGCAGAGGCAGGCAGATTTCTGAGTTCGAGGCCAGCCTGGTCTACAGAGTGAGTTCTGGGACAGCCAGGACTAAACAGAGAAACCCTGTTTCAGGGGGAAAAAAAAAAATTGGATGAAGAACAATTGAAGAAGACACCCAACATCAACCCCTGGCCTCAAGAGTTCCATGCAAAGATGGGTGTGTGCATACACGCCCACACATGAAGGTTTTTTAAAATTCCCTACGTAATTCTGCTTCTTCATGAAAACTTTTTCAACTTTTATAAAGTTGTCTTCTTTTTTTTTTTTTGGTTTTTTGAGACAGGGTTTCTCTGTATAGCCCTGGCTGTCCTGGAACTCACTCTGTAGACCAGGCTGGCCTCGAACTCAGAAATCTGCCTGTCTCTGCCTCCCAAGTGCTGGGATTAAAGGCGTGCGCCACCACTGCCCGGCTTATAAAGTTGTCTTTTAAAAAATAAAATAAAATAAAAAACAACTTCAAATTTATATAAGATAACGCATGATCACTCAGTGGTTAAGAGCGCTTGCTGCTCTTGCAGAGGACCTGAGTTCAGTTCCTGCTACCATTTCAGTTGGCTCACAACCACTTGGAATTCCAGCTCTAGGAGACTGGAAGCCCTCTTCTGGTTTCTTTAGGCAACTGCATGCACATGCACATATATATATAAATAAACACCTAAATAAATAATAAAACAAAGCTTTTTTTGTTATTAAAAAGTAGCCATGCATAGTGGCACATACCTTTAATGCTAGCACTCAGGAGGCAGAGGCAAGTCAACCTCTGAGTTTGAGGCCAGCCTGGTGTAAAGAGTGAATTTCAGGACAGCCAGAGGGCTATGTGGAGAAGCCCTGTCCCAAAACTAAATAAAATAAAATAAGAAGTAAACTGTTACCAGCAGCAGGTGTCTTCAAGGCTGTGCTTCCAGGCTTAAGGATCTTGGTAGGGGCCTTCAGCCCGCTGGGTTTTAGCATACTCATTTTCTCGGAAGGTCAGGATGCTTTTCCCTTGTCTGCTTCACTATCTTTCCCCAATCATCCATACAAATGTGGGTGTTTCTATAGAGAACTTAGTCTCTCGATTAAACCTGGAAAAAGAAACATATCAAGAAAAGTTACTCCAAATTCCAAAATGGGCATAGTAATGGTGCAGGCTTTTAATCTGAGAGATAAAAATCACAGAAGCTATTGTTTTGGGGGGGTTGCTTCTGGAGAACTCACTAACTTTTAAAAATGTAAAGGAGCCCTAAGAAAAGTGTTTCCCAATTGTTGCTATATTCATTTTTGTTTCCTATTCGGAATTACAGAGGTTTTGTGCTATTTTGTTGCATTTGACACAGGGTCTCACTATATAGCCCTGACTATCCTGGAACTCAATGTTTAGACAGACAAAAGCTAGTTTAAAACTCACAAAAATCGCCCACCTCTGCTCCCTGGTGCTGGGGTTAAAGGCCTGCACCACCACACCTGGCTAGGAGTTAAAGAGGTTTTAAGTCTTCGTTTTTCAAGGGCTTCCAGCACCAAGTGCCTCTAGCTCAGACCCTTTAAAGACTTGGGTGCCAAGTGAGCATGCTTAGCACTTACTCTTTCATTACTGCCGCTCCAACACTGCAATAAGGGCTGTGAATACCAAAGCCTGATTTGCAGCCTATGGGAAGACCAGATGTGTATGCACAGAACACTACCACTACCACTATGTGTTAACATTGAGGGCTTCTGTACACCAAATAGGCGTGGCATCTCCACAGGCAATTATCAGATGCACTGGCAGTTTATCAGAAAACTGCCTCGGTTTCCTGAGTACTCGGATTATATGCATGCTTAACCAGGTTGATTGGCTGGTGTGTGTGTAGGTGTCAGGGTGAGTCCATGGGGGGGTCAGAGGACAACTTTATAGAGTGAAGTAGCAGCAGCACCTAGAACTTGTTAGAATGAGGACCTCAAACCTATCAAAACAAACCCTGGGGGACTCAGCCATCTGGAGTTTAAGGAGCCACTCAGGTGATTCTGACGGGAGCATTTGAGAACCACTACTAAATTATTGATCAAGGACTAATTGGAGGTTCAGTTTCTCAATCACATGCCTGTGACTCATCCACAGCTGACCCTACAGCACCTCAGGACTTTGCCTCCTCCATGGCTTTTCAGGGGTCCTCCCTGCTTTCCAAGTCTTCAGCTTTACCTGCTGAAGTCTACACTCCACCTGCTTTCCAAAACCTACTCAGCTCCTCACCAATGCAAACATGTTTATCCTTCTCTTTCCCGTAGAGTGGCCATTTTGTTTGGTCTGTCTGCTATTTGTTTATGACAGGGTCTCATGGATCCAGGATAGACTCAAAGTTGCTATGTAGCTGAGAATAACTGAACTTCTGATGCCCCTGCCTCGGTTTCCTGAGTACTCGGATTATATGCATGCTTAACCAGGTTGACTGGCTGGTGTGTGTGTAGGTGTCAGGGTGAGTCCATGGGGGGGTCAGAGGACAACTTTATAGAGTTAGTTCTGTCCCTTCACCTTTTAAAGTATGATCTGAGGATTGAACTCAGGATGCCAGACTTGTGTGGCAAGTGTCTTTAACCCACTGAGCCATCTCATCAGCCTCGTTTCTGGGTTTCTGAAATAGGATGTCACACTGTAACAGTGACTGGCCTCAAACTCATGGCAATTCTCTGGCAATGGTCTTATAAAGTATTGGGATTTCAGGCACAAGCAACCACAACCCACAGAGTCTGTGTTTTTTCATAGCATCTAGCACAGTTAGCTGTTTCTGTGTGGACTTTAAGAATATGCTCTTGGAAGAAACTACATTTTAGCCATCTTTATATTTCCTACAACATATAATAAACATTCACTAAATAAATGAAAGCACTCTAAGTTTTTACTCTAACTAGCTGATATGTTTTTAAATTGTACTTCCTGCTCACTACAGATGACAGAAGAATATATAACAGATACAAACCTAGAGAACTTACAATGTAGCTGAGGAGAAGACTCACATCCACAAAAAAGTAACTAAGCGTACAATGAGACTTATGGGAAATAACAAACCATGCGATTATCCCAAGACGTCCAAGAAGCCCGAAAGAGTGGACTAGACTGGAAGGAAAGGCTTCGAGAGCAAGGCAAAGCATGTGTGAGCTGGAAGGAAACAGACGCACAGTCAGGAGACAAAGGAAGAGGGAAAGGACAAAGCGTGGGAACTGGACAATGAATTCCACTGGATGAACATCAGAAGAGTCTTGTAAGAAATCAAGTCTAAAGGGAAACTGCAGGCGAGGCTCAGGAGCCTTGGCTCAATTAAGAACCTACTCGACTTTACTAACCTTTCACCTCGGATGCAAGGCCCTTGTCTCAGGAGTCTGCTAGCACAATGAGCGATGTCTGCAGCACCTCAGACCTCATGCTGATTCACGGGTTCATCTCAGTTACTTTAGTCTCGCTACCATTAACAAGCAAATCTGAGACCAAGGGGCAGCAGCCTTCCCATGTACCATCTGAAATCCTCACTCGTTGCTATAGTTAGTGTGGGTATGAGCTGGGGCTGCTGGCATCAGGCTAACTCAGGAGAGAAGAGTCCTGAGCATCAGGGTCGAGGCTCATAGGTGACATCAGAGAAGGGTACAGCTGTGAAGACTAGCGACCACTGAGCACAGGAGACCCAAGTCCAGCCTTTCTACTACTAGGCACAGGGAGGTGGACAAGGATAGATATTCTGCAGCTTACCTTTATTTGATACTTTTTTTTATCTTAAGTGTTCCCTCCAGTCTGTGAGACTAAAAGCTCAATATGTGGCCGCTGTGTTTTCAAGTATGGTAGCCTCAGCTACATGTGGTTTTTGATTGTGTTTTGTTTTGTTGAGATAGGGTCTCACAGTGAAGCCCTGGATGGCCTGGAACTTACCATGCCCAGCAGACTGACCTAGAACCCACACAGATCTGCCTGCCTCAGCCACATCTAACCTACTTTTTTCTTTATTAGCTTTACTAGCCCCTCTCTGTTTATACGTGTGCAGGTGAATGTGGAAACCAGAAGAGAGCACAGTACACCCTAGATGTAGTGGGAGCTGCCCAACTCAGGTGCTGGAAACCAAACTCCAGCCCTCAGTGTGAGTAACGAGAGTTCTGACCCTTGGAACCCCATCTCTAGGCTCTCCATGTTAAATTCAATGCTTCAGTCACACTCAAGGGTACAATTAACTGTTGACAGTGCCAGAGAGACAACAATTTCAATCACTCCACACAGGGCAGATAGTCCTATTGGACACCAGCATTCTGCAGCTTCCTCCACCCAGCGGTACTCTTCTTGCCAAAGAATCAGTCTCCTTTAAAGTAACTGCCAAGTGTCAGGAGAGACGGCTCAGCAATTACAAGCACCTATTGCTCTCAGAGGATCCAGTGCAGTTCCCTGCACCTAGGTCAAGCAGCCACAACTACCAGCAAC
This sequence comes from Rhynchomys soricoides, assembly GCA_019843965.1. Lineage (NCBI taxonomy): Eukaryota > Metazoa > Chordata > Mammalia > Rodentia > Muridae > Rhynchomys > Rhynchomys soricoides. The sequence goes on along the minus strand of JADRCH010000214.1, from coordinate 2,298,360 downwards.
TCCAGCTGCAGAAGCTTCTTCACCCTCTTCTGACTGTCTGACACACATATGTGCAAAATGCTTATACACATAAAAATCAGTAAAAAAATTTTAAAGGTGACTACCTAAGCCCAACATAGTAGTGTAAGCCTTTAGTCCCAGCACTAAGGAGGCAGTGGCAGGCAGTTCTCTGAGTTTGAGGCCAGCCTGGTCTACAGAACGAGTTCCTGGACAGCCATGGTTACACAGAGAAACCCTGTCTCAAAAAAACAAACAAACAAAAACAAACAAAAAAAAAAAAGAAAGAAAGAAAAGGGGAAAAAATGAAAACGTGAGCGCCTAAGGAAACATTAAGTACTTCATAAATAATGGTTCAACCATTTTTTTGAAACCAAATCTTAAGTACCTGAGGCTGGCCTAAAACTTGATGTGTAGCCAAAGATGACCTTGAACTTGGGTCCTGTGGCCTCTACCTCCCCGGTACTGGGATTGCAAGCATGCACTACCGTGCAGTTCCTGCGGTGCTGAGGTTGAGCCCAGGGCTTTATGCAAGTACTCGAGTAACTGAGCTACACTTTCCATCTTTCAGAATATTTTGAACTCCATTTTCAGAAGTAATTTATCCCAGAACTTTGATGAGGCTGAGACAAGAGGCATCCAAGTTCAAAATCAGCCTGAACTAACACCCCTTTAAAAACAAACAACAACGACAAAACAGCTAAGAAGCTTTCCAGGACAGCCAAGGCTACAAGGGGAAACCCTGTCTCGAAAAAAACAAAAACAAACAAGCAAACAAAGAAGCAAGAGTGAAGTAAGCTTACAGGTGGGTCCAAGATGGTTGTGATGCGGCTCTACAACACTATCAGCTGTTTCCAAACCTTGGATCAAAATATCTCAAAGTTATGTGGGTATGCAGCTACTAAACAAAGCAAAATACATCCAAGGTGTGCAGAGAAGTCCATCAGTTCCCAAAAGTAATGGCTATGTCCCGATAGTAAACAACACCTCCCCACATGAAGGATCTTGTAGATGTGTACACCTCTAAATATGCTTTCATTAGTCACATCCAAGAAGGTGGCTCAGGCCTGTGGTGCCAGAAAGTAAGAGGATAGCCATAAGTTCTAGGCTGGCTGTGTCGTGCGTGTGTGTGTGTGTGTGTGTGTGTGTGTGTGTGTGTGTGCATATGTATATTATAGATGTGTGTGTGTGTGTGTGTGCGTCTGTATATTATAGATGTGTGTGCATAACCCAAGCTACATTTATAACACTGAATGATACCTTAGAGCTATTTCTCTCAAGCCAAGAACTATTTGTAAAGTGTTTATCTTTAGAACTTACATCAGCTCTGAAAAGGTAAAAATAGCTACTGTTTTGCTTGTACTCTTAAAAGAAGCAGGAAGATCATCTAGCTCCAAGCACCAGGCAGCACCAGGAGCAGAACATAGGGACTGTTCGGCTACACAATCCCTTCTTGCTCCCTCCTTCCCTTTAAAGGGTTCACACTTCCTCCCGCAAACAGGAAGGTGTATTGCTCAACATCAACACTAAAGAAACTGTTTCTGCTGACCTGTGTGACCTCTGAACTATCTGGAGAGACAAGGGCAGGCCTGAAACTTTTTAAGCTAGATTAATATCATAAACTTGAAATTTAATTCAGATCTGATCTAGAACCTAAGGGCAAAGAAGCAAGGTATCTATTTCGAAGAAGCAGACAACCTTAGAGGACCTGTCCTCAGGTTAAAAAAGAAAAAAGTGTGCTTTATATGTCTTAAGGTGTCAGTTTTGCTGCCAGTTATGATTCCAGAAAGTAAGATATTCTTCTCCTCCAAAGTGTTCATCCTCTACGAAGAATGGTTTGGTCCACATTTGTCTTTGTGTGTATATGTGTTTGGGGGTGAGAGGGTGTTTTGCTTGGTTTTAGATATTTCTTTTTCTTATTTTTTTAAGAGAGAGAGAGAGAGAGAGAGAGAGAGAGTGTGTGTGTGTGTGTGTGTGTGTGTGTGTGTGAACATGAGTGTAGGTGCCTTCAGACATCATAGATATCAGATCTCCAAAGAACTGGCATCATAGGCAGTTATGAGCTGGGAACTCAGATCCTTTATGAGAGCAGCGCCAAGAAGAGTACCACTAAGCACCATAATAGCTCGTAACCACTAAGCTGTCTCTATAGTCCTTGTTTGCTTTAAGAAAAAAAATCATTACATTTATTTATTGGGGCATGTTGGGGTTGGTCTGGTGCTACTGTGCATTCAAATACTAAATACTGGTGTTTGCCCAGTAATTGTGCTAAAGCTAAACAAATAAACGATAGTCTGAGTCTCATCCATTTGGAAGCTAATGGAGATTGAAATACCCCAACAATCTACAATGGCACATGCACACATTTGGGAGTCAGAGAACTACTTGCTACAGTCTGCTCACTCTTGCCACCATGTGAGTTCCCCGGGGATCTAACTCAGGTAGACTGAGTTAGCACTTTGGCAGAAAGCACCTTTGCCTGCTGAGCCATCACTGAGATAAGGAATGCTATGACCTAAGCCATCCTGGGACTTCTGGCAATGCTCCTGCCTCAACCTCCCAAAGGTGCTGGGATCCCAGGTGTAGATAATCACCCCAGTTTTGGTGTACACAGTATCAGATATATGGTTTTATCTAGACAACAGCAACATCTAGCGGATGCTTCCAAGCATGAGCACAGTACGTGCCCATCAAGTGCCACAGTGGTTAGCTACCACCAGTGTCAAGCATCCAAGGTCTCCACTGCCCGCAAATACAACCCCTCTCACTAAACTTTGAACAGGAAATTATAAAAAATGGTCCTCTGCTCCAAACAAATTTTTAAAGCTTGAGTATTCAGTTTAATAGCCCAACCTACTCAAAATATAGGGCCCAAGATTACTGTGTACTCCTTTTAACAAGCAGTCACCTAAAACCTGCCTCATGAAAGTCAAAGTAGGAACACTAGGGCTGGAGAGATGAGGTAAAGCACTCAACTGCTTTGGCAGAGGACCTGGGTTTGGTTCCCAGACCTACATGGCGGCTCACGATGGTTTGTAACTCCAGCTCCAAAGAATCCAACCCCTTCTTCCTCTTTGGGCACATGTGTGGTATGCACACACTCATTGCAGGCTTATGCACATACACATACATAAAAAAAAGTTTAAATGAGAATATTCAAAACATGCTGATAAAGAAAACATTTCTTGTAGTAACAGAAAATAATAGGTGGGTTAGCAGGGTGTTTTAAGGGCCATAGCCATGCTCGCTCCGCAAGTGCTGTGCCTACATCCCCAGCCCACATACTTAGACCTTAAAAGGAACAAAAACAAAACCTACAGAACTTCAGTAATTACTGTATCTCAAAATTTGCAGGAGAGGTTAGTGTCACCCAATATTTTATGCAAAGCACAAAAAGCTGTCACTGTATTAGCTGCCAAGAAACCCCCACTTCAAGGTACCTCTGGGGCTGCTTCCTTCTGCTCAGACTTGTCACCATGTAATCCATCTTAACAACCACTCAAGGAGATCTTGTAAAGGAATGTTCAAAACCTAAAGCCAGTTCTATTCTCCCTACTTGAGATATCTGCAAGATACAGAGATACCTTTCATGGGAGAAAAAAAAGTGGATCTAGGGGCCGGAATGATGGCAGCAGGACACTGGCTGCTCTTGCAGAGGACCTGGGTCCAGTTCCCAGCACCCACGTGGTTGTAACTCTAGTTCCAGGCATATAAGATCTTTTCTTCTGATCTCCATGGGCACGAGGCACACATTTTAAAATATCCTTTAAAAAAATAATCAAAAGCAATTAGATGTTGCCCCTAATAAAAATTCACCTCTACTTGGTAATTTCAGGGTTTCTGTTTGCTTGCTCAATTCCTGTTTTTAATAGTCTCACATGGCCCTGCATTTGGTATGTAGCTAAAGCTGGCTTGGAACTCCTCATCCTCCTTATCTGATTCCCACATGCTGGAAGATGAAATTTCAAATTTCTACAATCTGTGTGTATAAATTATCTCATTCCTAAAATCTGCATGTTTAAGAAAACAGGGACACATGACTGGGAAAAATAAGGGCGCACGTAGGACAGCACTCTAAAAGCAATCTACCAGACACAGCGGCCCATACTCATATACCCAGAACTGAGGACTCTGAGATAGGAGACACAAGTTCAGGTCCAGCCTGGGCTACAGTTCCCATTTCAAAACACAAAAGAACCATGCAGGGCTACACAGAAACACACACACATACCTACACTCATGCACACACATAGCAGGGCTAGACAGAAACACACACACATACATACACTCATACACACACACACACACACACACACACATACACAAGGCAAAGCATAGTGGCACGAGCCTATAGTACAAGCACTTAGGGAACAGAAACAGGAAAATCATGAGTTCAAAGTCAGCCTGGGATATATATCAAATTCAAAGACAGCCATGACTACAAGACCCTGTCTCAAAAAAAAAAAATTACTTAGAGGAAGGCTCTTAAATTCCCCACTTAGAGTCAAACACTGAAGATTCCCAGACTTAATTCCTACTTTACTTTTTGGTTTGTTTGGTTTTTTTCAGACAGTGTTTTTCAATTGTAGTTCTGGCTGTTCTGGATCGTGATCAGAGATCAACCTGACTCTGCCTCCCAAGTGCTGGAACTTAAGGCATGCACCACCACATGCGGCTCCTACTTTACTTAAATAAAATATAGGAGAGGACAATTTATCAAGTGTTTGTTTCTGGCATCCAGGAACATAAAGTTTTTATATAGTGCTAGTGACCGAACCCAGAATCTTGAGCGGGAAAGGTAGGCATTCCACCAATGAGACACTTGCTCAAACCTCATGACATGTTTGTTTACTGACAGAACAAGGAAAGAGGTGGATGCTTGTAATCCCAGCACTGGAGAAGGAATGACTGGAGTTTGGGGCCAGCTGGAACTACCCATAGGGCTGCACGGTGGCCAGAGTAAGACATAAGAAATCCTGTGTTAATGTCAGGGACTTCCTTCTGCATGAGCTCACACTGGCTCTCACAGCTCCAGCTGGAAAACAAAATCCAACACTGACAACTCAACTAGGACCTGTCTGAACTTCAGTGTGGATCATAAATTATTTATACTCCTGACGATTAGATCTAACCATTCCAAATCATTATTGTCTGGTGCTAAAGATACATTTTCACAGAACTAAAAATGTTATGTGTATCTGTGAAGAAATTTGACAGCAAATTATGTAATGGAGCACTGACTACCCGCACAGCCACTCAGAGCGAACACACACTGCTGCTCCTCTAAGGGGTATGCTTTTCACTCTCCCACTGAGGAGAGCCACAATGATTTTCTTCCCATTATATAATTCTTCAAATTGTGTAATTTAAATACACAAATATAAAAACTGGAGATATCAGTGTCTACATTTTATCTATAGAACTGTAGAAAATTCAACTCAAATCAGCTAATAGAGGACAAACTGGTACCTCATGGTGTCTATGGAATCAGGCCAGGCCTCAGCTTACATCTTCCCAGAAGCTAAGCAACATTTTGAACCATCTGGCTGTGAGGTCACAATGGTGACCTCACAAGTGGGAATTCTGATGTTGGTCTGCCTCTCCAGCCTCACCACTTTGAAGAAAAATAGCGAAGGTTCCATACTCCTGAATGTGGAGCTGGTGGCAGAAGGATATGTACTTTGTATCAAGACA
>JADRCH010000214.1:2197314-2282868 GCA_019843965.1 Rhynchomys soricoides | reverse complement strand
ACACTGACACCTCCTTAACTACCTTCAGCCCCTATGAAACCCAAACAATCCTTTCACCTCTGAGTGGCACCACCTGCTGTCCTCACCCAAGATTCAGGAGCAAGGAACTCACAGAAGTGTCCTAGTCAATAAAATACTCCCATAAGGTCAGGAACCACCACCCTGTGTTGTCTTCTGTTACCTAACTATCTTAGTTTGCTTTCTACTGTCATGATAAAACATCATAACCAAAAGCAACATGGGGAGAAAAGGGTTTATTTAACTCACAGCTTACAGTCCATCATCAGGATGAGCCAAGGCAGGAACCTGGAGGCAGGAACTGAAGCAGAGACCATAGAGGAGCACTGCTTACAGGCTTGCTCCTTGTGGCTTGCAGTCTTATACCACCCATCACCCCTTGCCCATGGATGACACTACCCACAGTCAGCTGAGCCCTCCTACATCAGTCATTAATCAAGAAAGTGCCCCATAAACTTGCCTCCAGGCAGTCTGATGGAGGCATTGACTCCACTGAGCTTCTTCTTTTTCCCAGGTGGCCCTAGCCTGTGTCAAGTTGACAGAAACCAACCAGGAAACTGACATTAGACTGCTAGGCACACTCCTGCTGACACTTCTCTACTTACATATTTAAGAATATTTTATACAGTCTCTAAACCGTCTTTTAAAAGACGGTCTCACTAAGCCTAGCTGAAATTCATAGAGATCCACCTGCCTCTGCTCCCTGAGTCCCAGGATTAAAGGCTTATACCACCACATGTGCCCCTCTAAACCTTTTTTAAAAGTCCAGACTCAGTCTAGAGAGGTAGCTCAGTGGTAGCTGGAGTGCTTGCCTAGAATAAGCAACACCCTGGATTCCATCTCCAGTACTAGAAAAAGAAAAATGAATGAGCAAAAGGGACAGACTCAAGCAGTCTTAAAATTAACAAGTTGAAAAAGCAAGCCACTTCTCTCTAGCAAGAGTCAGGAACAGAAGATGACAGTAAACACAGCACTCACTATTCAAATGATCAATGTGAAGAAGCCCACTTAGGCACTCCAGGACCACAACAAGCCAGTGAGAGTCAGAAAATTAATTGGCTCCTTAATTCAAAAGGTGTTACAAGGGAGACTTAGTTCCAGTTTCTAACTGATCAAGCCTTTACAGAGCAATCTGTAAAATCAACCTGTCAGCATTAAGTATTGGTTTGAGAGTAGCATACAATAAGATGCTGACAGTGAATAGAAAGGTTTACAGCATCTTTTTGGAAAAGCCAGACGTTGACATAATCCTCTGAAAAATTAAGTCACACTTGAAAATTATATGGTTTGAAAATTTAGCATGTATGACACAGTACAGAGTGCAAATTGTACCCAGAGTGGTTTTCTTAAGGGGAGGGGGAAGAGACCGACAGAGAGAATGCAACCAACCCTGGAAGAGGGCTGCGTCATCATTCGCCAGTGTTTATTTAAAGAGGAATTCTGAGTGAACTCTGATGCAACTGCCTGAGATCAGGAATATCTGCTAGGCTCAGTAGAGTGTGGACTTCTGTTCTTACGACTTATACACATGAAACATCCTCCCAAAGGTCTTTCATCTGGAAAAAAGAATGTGGAAAATAAAAAACACAGACAGCTAAATGACTGGAGCTACTCTATTCACTTACACAACACTCTACGGAATTCAGATGGTTTTGTAACTCTGATCTATGTCACTGCTTAGAGACAGATCTTTAGGGAGACTAAAATTACGAGCTTTGGTGGGTATCTCCCAGAAGAACTTAGCAGGTCAGCAGCAGTCAACCATACAAACGTGTAGACGGGAACAATATGCTTCATATAGCAATGAAAAATTAGACTCAGAAGAGACCTTGGTGATCTAGTTCACCTAACTCAGGTTGTCACTGAGGAAACTGACTTTAAACTGTGATCACTTGTCACTCAGCAGTCTGTGACTACACTCCAATCTCTAGGTACACTCCTGCCCCTAAAGCATGCTGGTGAACACATTTCTGATTCGCTGTTATATAGAGCAGAGAGATGAAGAGAGTCATTTCAGGTGCATTAGAATTGTCTTCCTTTCCGATCTACACAGAAAAATAAAAGAAGGCACACTGCTGCTGCTCCTTCATGGAGCACATGGCCCATGCTCAAAGCAAAAGCACACCAACTGCTCAGAACGAGAGAGGGGCACAAACAACTCAGAAGAATCAACAACTTCCTCATTTGGGGTTTGTGATTTACTCTTTTAAAGGTGTTCGTGTTTTCACTTTGCAAATGTGCAACTATAATACCTGCTGTGGGTCCTGAGAGCAATGGAAAAAAATAACATGTCCATACTGATAATACTGAAGAATGCAGATTTCAAAAGACGTCATCAGTCTACTAAATGCATTACAAACCCACCACGGACTTGAGCAGTCAGCCTAGATGCCGTCAGTGGAGACTAGGAATTGGTTTTATTTGGACTCTAAGCCCCAACTTCAGTGTTAGTCAGTCACACATTTGGCTAAGCTTCACTGCAGACACACATCAAGTTCTACCAGACCTTAGGAAGAAAACTCCACCTTCAATTAAACTGTGAGAAGGAAACCTGGGGAGCGTACAAAAGGGCCTGAGAGTTGGCAAGGCACAAGTTCTGACAGGAGGAGCACAAGATGCTTCTCCACTCGGAACATTTAAGTCCTGGTAAATCCCAAGTTCCCACTGACAACTGCTCATTAAAACATGCCCTTTCAATCACGCAAGCCCCTCCTACTCAAAAGGAACTTTGTAAACACAGCAGGAAAAAGGCTTAATTTCTGAAACCAGGATGCACCACTGTCTCCTGGTGCTGTTTAACTGACAGAATGACACTTCGAGTTGAAAGGCACTGAAGGAAGGAGAGAGGGGCTCTAGCATTTGCGGAGTTTACACCCAGTCTCCATTTACTCTACACGGCCACTAGAGAACTGAGCCCCAAAGGTTTCTACTAAGTCTTCCACAAAATAACAGTGCTGGAGTTTTCGGTCAGGAAAATAATGGAGCTGGGCGTGGTGCACGCACCTAGGTCTCCAGACCTCAGCAGCTCACCAGTTCAGAGATGTCCTTGGTGATATACTGGGGATCGTCCTTAGGGGGGTGGGAGTGCTGATTAAGTGGCTCAAGCACTTAAGAGCATTACTGCTCCTCTAGAAGCCCAAGTTTGGTCCCCAGCACCTTCAGCAGACAGCTCGCAAACCACCTGTAATTCCAGCTACAGGTGATCTAACACCCTCTTCTGGCCACTTTAGGTGAGGGGAGTGGCACGTGCACGCACACGCTCACACCCCTCTCACACAGACACAAGGACACTCACATACACACACACACACACATAAATGGAAAAAATAAATAAACCAAATGTGGTGGTACACACACCTTTAATCCCAGCACTTGGGAGACAGAGAGAGGTGGATCTCTGTGAGTTCAAGGCTAGCCAAGGCTATATGCAGTGAGACCTTGTCTCAAAAAAGAAATGAGAAAAAGAGAACTATTGTTGGGTATAATGGTGCGTGCCTATAATCTCAGCATTCAAGAGGCTGAAGTAAGGTGATCACTACAAGTTTGAGGCCAGCCAGGTCAACACAGTAAGTTCTAGGCTAGCCAAGTCTACATAGAAAGACCTGTCCTCCTCTGGGGGGAGAAAAAAAGAAAAATGACTAAATTCTTGCTTTTAACCAGCCTTATATGAACAGGTAGGTTTCTCTAGAGCAGGGTGTGAGCCTGTTTTTCTCTTGTTATCTGGGCTAGTCCCTCCCATAGCAGATGCTTGATAAGTACTTGATGAATATACGAATTAAACAATAGGGGACAGGCCAAATATGACGGCACATGCCTGTAATTTCAGCACTAAAGTGGCAGAGGCGGTCTGGCTTACATACTGAGCTCCAGGCCAGCTAAGGCTATGTAATAAGATTCTGTTTCAAACAAAACGAAACAAACCAAAAATAAGGCTGAGGGGATAGCTCAGTAAAGCTTTTGCTACATAAACATAAGGACCTAAGTTCAGTCCCCAGAATCAAGATTTAAAAACAAATAAGAAAACATAGGCATTGTGGTCCAGTGACCCACACTTGTAATCTCAGAGCTGGAGAGACAGAGGCAGGTAGATCCTCAAGTCTCCTTGCCTAGAATACTTGGTAAGTCCAAGGCTAGTCAGAGCCCCTATTTCAAAAATAAGGGTGGGAAAGGAGAGTGACATTTGAGGAACACCAAGATTGACCTCTGACCCCCCCCCCTCTCTCAGTAAGTAGTTGTTTTAAGCAGGGGAGGGCTAGAGAGATGACTCAGTGGTTAAGAGCACTTGCTGTTCTTCAGAGACCCCAGACTTGACTCTACACACACTTGACAACTCCACAACCATCAGTATCTCGAGTACCAGGGGACCTGACCCCTATGACTCCCATAGGCTCTGGTATTTGAACCCTTGGTCCTCAGGTGATGCTGTCTGGGGAAGTGGTGCAGCATCACTAGGGGTGGGCTTTGAGAGTTACAGCCTCAGCCCACTTCCAGTTTGCTCCATGCTTGCCAGTGAAGATGAGAGCCCTCAGCTTTCTGCTGTTGCCTCCCCTGCCTTTATAGACTCTCGTCCCTCTGAAGTTGACTTGGTCCTGGCCTTTTACCACAGCTACAGTAAAGGAACAAGTCCTCTGGCCTCCATATTCATGCTGTGGCATCCATGCGTGCGCACACGTGCACACACACAGGTAAAGTAAAACTGTACAGCTGGGAAGGAAAAACTACCCAGGCTGCCTTTCTGCCACACATCAAACCCAAATCCCAGGTGATTTGAACACCCTGAACATCTGGATCCTTGGGCCCTTGGCTCAAAAATAACATTGTACATCAAAGACTTGTCACTTCCAAATGTCAAAAATGGGCAGACTCTCCAACTGGGATTCAATCCAAGCCTAGAAATAAGAAAGCAAGGGAGAGCACAAACACCAAACTACATAACTCAAGTTGGAAGCATGCAGAGCCATGAATACATAAAACTTAAGGAAGCAAAATGCCTTGTCTCAGCCTCATGACGATTCCCGAGAAGAGACACAGAGACAGATGAAAACACAGGCTTCCCCAGGGGCTAAGATGCCTGACAGGCTTCCCAACAGGGATCTTCTAACAGGACTATTTTCTCTTTTCAAGGACTTTGCAAAAAATACTTTTAGGATGTTGATGCTGGACCACAATAAAGAGACAATCAAAAATCAGACCCATGCACTGAGTTACTGCTAATGGAATCTGTCCTCCTACACGTGCCAGATGGAGACTTAAGGGAAAAAGGCTCTTTACTAATTGTGGCCAAGATTCCTCGGTACTTCATGCCAGGTTCAGGATATTAACCCAGATGTCCTAGCCAAATTCAAGGTTGATTAAGTACAATCTGCCAACCTATTAAAAAAAGAAGCGGGGGAGCTCCTTCTGTACCCTGGTTGCAATCAGAAGAGGTCACTCTTTCCTAAAATTCCTGTACATTACCATCAGCCAATAATTCCTTTTAGAGAGAACTATAATGAAAATGTTGATTTAAAACGTATGGATTGTTGAATTCCATCTATATGAGAAGCATACCCTAGTGCTTATTAAAAATATATAAGATGCTGTGATAGAGCTTCCCTGAACAGCTATCAAAAATCCACATACAACCGGGCAGTGGTGGCGCATGCCTTTAATCCCAGCACTTGGGAGGCAGAGACAGGCGGATTTCTGAGTTCGAGGCCAGTCTGGTCTACAGAGTGAGATCCAGGACAGCCAGGGTTACACAGAGAAACCCTGTCTCGAAAAAAAAAAAAACAAAACAAAACAAAACAAAAAATCCACATACAGAGTATTGTAGACAATTTTTCAGTTAAGATTAAGAATACTTTTATGTTAAAGTTTATGTTAAACTGAGTTTGAATCAGCAGGGCAGTGGGGGTGCACACCTTTAATCCCAGTGCTCGGGAGGCAGGCAGATATCTATGCTTGAGGCCTGCCTGGTCTACAGAGTGAGTTTCAGGACAACCAAGTCTATACAGAGAAACTGTCTTGGGGGGTGGGGGTGGGGAGCATAAGTTTAAATCATGAAATTTTTGTTTTGTTTTTCGAGAGAACCATGGAACTTTTGACACTAAAAAGTAGGGCTGTGCTCCCCAAAGTCCAAGTGGGAGAGAAACACTTATGAAGATAACATGACATACATTCCTTGGGCTAAACAGAGATCCTGGGTTGATGTACAAACACAGGAAAGTATCGGCTGGAGATCGCTCAATGGTTGAAAGCACTCACTGACTGTTCTTCCAGAGGATAGTGGTTCAATTCCCAGCATCCAGCTTACAACTGGCTAACTCCAATCCCAGGGGATCTAAGTGTCTCTTCTGGCCTCCACAGGCCAGCATGCACATGGTCCACAGACATACATGCAGGCAAGACATCCATATACATAAAATAATTTTTAATAGGAAAGCATAAAAGTATATACTCGACAGCAAGGTGGTACTGGGAACATAGAATATATGAAACTCTAGATTTAATCTGCGGGGTGTGTGTGTGTGTGTGTGTGTGTGTGTGTGAGATCAAGTCCATATGTCAAGTACTGGGCTAGCCAACTCTGGACCAGCCACTGACTTGATGTTCTACTGCCAAGGTATTCTGCACATTTACCAAAATAACATAAGCTGGGTTCAGTTCTTACTCCGCATTCACTAGCAACGAGACTTTTAACCCAGATAGTAAAGTTCCTTGAACTTGAATTCTCCCTATTTTTAACACAAACTTGATCACAGCAGAAATCTGGGCATGGTAGTCAGTGTTTATAACCCCAACTACTGCAGAGACTGAGGTAGGAACTGAGCAAGGACAACATAACCTGCCCCCAAAAGCCAGGTATGACGGCTGCCACCTGGAATCCCAGCATTCAGGAGACTAAGCCAGGTGGGCTGAGTCCCAGGTTAGCCTACTGCATAGGGAAATTCTAAATCAATCAATCAATCAATAAATAAATAGGGAAGCGGGTAGGGATGTGCATAGAGCTGCCTGATGTATGGGAGAAGCCTGGGTTCAACTTCACTTGCAGGACGGATGGATAGACGGATGGATGGATGCCATGTTAAATTATTCTGAGTCTTTCAGTATTTTAACGAATATTTTCAGGCTTTTCTTCTTTATCATTTATGATATTCTAACATACAACATATTTATATTTAATCTGCTTATCGTCTGTCTTTCAAGTGGAAGAAAAGTACCAAGATAATAAAGATTGGTCACTTTATTCAGGGCTGTGTCACTAGCATCCAGAAGGGCATATGGCACAGGAAATGGCTCCATAAGTTATCTGTGGTGTGAATACTGAATAGACCTCATTACACAGACAGACAGACAGACAGACCGACCACAGCTCCATAAACAGTGTTTGGAGGAACCATAACACTTCAATAATATTGAAAGAAGTGTAGGCATGCCATGACTTAAAACACTCTCTTATGTTTGCTTCTTTTTCACGTAAAGGAAAAACTATAAGCCAGGCAGTGATGACACTTGTCTTCAATGCCAGTACTTAGGAGGCAGAGGCAGGCTGATCTCTGTGAGTTCAAGGTCAGCCTGGACTACAGAGTAAATTCCAACAGTCAAAGCCACACAAAGAGACCCAGTCTTGAAAAACCAAAATTAAAAAAAAAAAAATATTAAAAATATTAAATTTTTAGAAAGTATTAAATTCCTTAAAGACAAGAGTCAGGTTGACTTTTTGTGCTCAACAATGATTGAAAAAGCAGAGGGTGGCAAAATCTTCATGTTCGGAGATACTACAAAATTTCCCACTCAGTTTCAATGTTTACCTCGTAAATCCAGGCCTAGTAGGAAGCCTAAGCGCTTCCTCTGGACCTCAACAAGGGTCCTAAGCTCTCAGCTGAGCAATCACCCACTTCCTTGACTTTTATAACGTCCTGCCTTGCCTTTTAACATTGATTCACTGTCCAAACAAAATAACTAAGCAGACTGAAGTACAATTCCTGACAACATCACCTATTGGCTGTGACTCTGACCTTTCAGTGCCCTCACTGTAAAATGAGGATGACAGCAACCTCCCTAGGTTGGATGGATTACACGAGATAAAAAAAAACCCACACTTGCCCAGAGCCTGGGCATAAGAAGCCCTCAATAAACCTTAATTGTTATTATTTCAAGAGGAAGAAATGCCCCAAGGCTGAGGAGCAATACACCTGAGGATACTCGCAAAAGATTACCATTAAACCTAGAAGCCAAACACTGCCCCTCCTGACTGGGAGCCACTATTAGGAATAATCATCATAAAATCCTAGAATCAGAATCATCAAAGCGCCACAGCATAAATATTAACAGAGCCCCAGGCAGACAGGCACAGTCCTGGCCTAGAAGAGGAAGAGGCTAGGCTGCTGAATCACACAAAAAATGAAAAGGGAAATTACAGAATCATATCCACTGTCTTTATAAATAAATTAATAAATAGAAACTAATTGGCGCGCAAGTTTTTGCTAAAAACGGGTCTCCACATGGATTACAGACATAACGTGTCATTTCTTCATACCCGAGAGGTGGGGCTGGGCAAGGAGGAAGAGGGTGGTGCATGGTTTCTGCCAGATGGAAAAGCCACATGAAGTGGAAAGACTACGGGATTTCAGGGCAGAACTCCAGACTCAAAACCCGATATTCTCTTGTTTTCTCTAATAAGGCAAGACCTCCAGATTCGAGACAAAACACACGGCTCCGCTTTTAAAACAAGTCCCCCACCCCCACCCCGAACAAGTGTCATCTGTCTTCCGCGCCAACCCCCGACCGCGCTAGCAGGTATGGGTTACCGGGCAGCGGTGATTTCAGAGATCTGGCACCCCGTGTCGCCCTTCTACCTTCTCAGAGAATCACGGTCCAGGGGTCTGAAGGAAAACAAAAGCCCAGGGCCGAGCAGGCAGGGACCGGGCCAAGCCGGGCCGGGCCGAGCCCGAGCCACACGGGGCAAGGGCGCCCTCCATGCCGGCTCGCGGACGCCCGGCGTCCCGGGCCTGCCTAAGGAAGGCTCAGGTGGCGAGTGGCGGGCGGCGTCCAGGGCAACAGGTCGAACCGGACCCGCGGCCTCCGCGAGCGACGGAGCCGTCCCCGGAACCTCCCCTCAAGAGCTGAGGAGAGGTCGCCGGCTCCTCAGAGAGCGGCTCCCGAGGCGGCGCAGGGGCAAGGAGTCCACGCTCCATCTTGAGGCGGCGGGAGGAAGGCAAGGCCCGGGCCGCGGCTGACAGGGCCGGACGCGCGCGGCTCGCAGCCAGCCTTCCCCACAGCCGCTCGCTCCCTGTGCCCACCACCCTCACGGGTGCGTCCGCGTCTCCTTAGCTGCGGTCCGGGTGCGTGGCGGGAGCTTAGGGCGAGCCTTCCCTCCCAGTGTCCCCCGGACCCCGGCGGCGGGAAGGAGCGGAGGGAAAGGGTGGGACGGCGAGGAAGGGGAGATGAGGCCCGAGCTTCGCTCACCGCCTGGGACGCCGCCGCTCCCGTCACCTGCCTCGCAGCAGCAGCAGCAGCAGCCGCGGCCGCCGCCTCCCGCCTCCCCGGCTCTTCGGCTCGGGGCGGGGAAGAGAACGTGACGCGCCGCCGCCGCCGCCGCGGGGCCGGGAGAAGACGCCGCGCCGCCCCTCCCTGCGCCCGGGCCGCTGCCGCCCGCGAGCTCCCCACCGCCCCTTTGTCTGCGTGCCCCCCTGCGAGCCCCTAAATCCTCCCGAGTCCACCGCGATATGGAACAAGATGCCCCGGGACCGACCGAGGGGCCTGCAGCCGCGGGTGCCTTGGCATTTCAGGCTTCTCCCTGTTTCTTAGCAAAGTGTGCCCAGAATTTGCAAGTCACCCCGGATGGCTACCCGTCGACCGGATCGCAGCCTGCCGCTGGGATGGGGTGGGGGGCGGTTGGAGAGGGGGGAGCTGATTGATTTCATTGACCTCTCCTTCCCGCCCAGAGCATGGTGATTAATCCTTTGCCACAAGTTGGAAGGGAGATGCCCATATGCCAGCTAAGCTTGGGATGAACGGACTCTGCTCTCCAGGAAATCACTGAGGGGTTAAAGAAAAACCCTTTGAGACAAGCCCAGGGCTGCGGCCCGTTAGTTTAAGAAAAGCGTCTTTTATTCGCCCCAGTCGTTTGGACAGACGCCCAGGTTAATGTCCTGTCCGAGCTCCTCCCCAAGTAGGGATCCCCTTGTAAAGCTTTTGAAAGAGACTGGAGAGGACGCTGCAACAGCCGGCTCAGGGCTGGGGTAGCAGAGGGCGGCCAGCATTTCGCTCCCATGGACCATGGCAACCCCAGAAGTTTTGTAGCTCCCGGCAGAAATCTGCAGCTGTTGGAAGCCCAGGTTTCTGCAGTGACTCATTGATGTAGAGGGGGCCACAGGCTTCCTCCTCCTTCCCAGTAGGAGAAAATATTCCGGAGGGTGACCTCCCTTGTTGACCTTTATTCAAAACATCATTGTGTCTGGACAAACAGGCGCGCAGAGAGCCCAAGAAGGAAACTCCACTGAAAACGCACAAAGTTTTGAACAAAGTAAATTTATTTGCAGACCCTCCTGTCCATTTAAGCCTTAAATCACACACACAAAATAATCTATTATTCCACCTGAGCCTGATATGTGAGCTCCAAGGTCAAGAGGTGATAGAACCCTGGAACCCAGAATTCATTCCTGCTCAGAAAAGCAATACTTACCCGCTAATCTGAATACAATTTAATTGTTTTTCCTCCCTTGGTTTTTCCAGACAGGGTTTCTGTGTGTAAATAGCCTTCTGGCTGTCGTGGGACTGGCTTTGTACAAACCAGGCTGGCCTTGAACACGCAGAAATTCGCCTGCCTCTGCCTCCTGAATTCCAGGACAGCCAGGGCTACACAGAGTATACAGAGAAACCCTGTCTTAAAATATTATAATAATAAAAAAATAATAATAATAATAGACCCAGGCCTGTTGGTGTGCACACTTCCAATACTAGACTTCAGGAGGTAGAGGCAGGTGAATCTCAGAGGTTGAGGCTAGCCTGCTCTACTTACCAGCCAGGGCTATATACTGAGAACCTGTCTCAAAAACAAAACATAACAGGGCCAAGTAACATGGGTAAATGTGTTTGCTGCACAGACCAGGTGATGTGGACTTAGACCCCAAACCCACAGTGGAGCGAGCAAACTGACTTCCAATGGTTGTCTTCTGATCTCCATATATACTGCACACACCCCACTCATATATGCAGACACACAGAGACAACCACACACATACGCACAGATAATAAACTGTTATAAAACTAAGAAAACAGCAGTAATGTCATATATCTGGAGGAAAGCTTTTGTGGGGAGCTGAAAAGTTCCTCAGTTGGGAGAGTGGTTGCCTACCATGTGCAAAGCCCTGGGTTCAAGTCCCATAACACTAGATGTGGCGATGCATGTCTGTAATCCCAGCACTCAGGAGGTGAAGGCTAAAACTAGCCTGGGCTACATGATACCTACTATTTCAAAAGAACAATTAACTCTTCCTTGTATATCATAGAAAACACAGACCTGTAATGCCAGCTGCTTAGGAAACTGAGGCAGAAGCATCAAAGCCTACCTGAGCTACAGAATAAGTTCAAAAAGATGGAAAGAGAAAGAAATTTATATTTAATTAAAAAGTATTCTTAGTCTGGGACTACAGCTCAGTAATAGAGTGATTACCTAGTCTACATAAAGCTCTGGCTTCAATCTCCAGTACAGTTGAGAGTCTGGGATATTCTTAAGCCAGAAATCAAGGTTCAGACTCTGTCACTAAACCCCTGAGGAGACTGAGGTAAGGCAATCATTCAGAATTCAAGGCTAGCCTGGTTGACTGACTGGTTTTGTGTGTCAACTTGACACAAGCTGGAGTTATCACAGAAAAGAGCTTCAGGTGAGAAAATGCCTTCATGAAATCCAGCTGTAAGGAATTTTCTCAATTAGTGATCAAGGCAGGAGGGCCCCTTGTGGGTGGTGCCATCCCTGGGCTGGTAGTCTTGGGTTCTATAAGAGAGCAAGCTGAGCAAGCCAGGGGAAGCAAGCCAGTAAATAACATCTCTCCATGTCCTTCGCATCAGCTCCTGCTTCCTGACCTGCTTGAGTTCCAGTCCTGACTTCCTTTAGTGATGACCAGCAGTGTGGAAGCTGAATAACCCTTTCCTCCCCAACTTGCTTCTGGATCATGTTTGTGCAGGAATAGAAACCGTTGACTAAGACACCTGGTCTACAAAGTTCTTTCCAGGCCAGTGAGAACCTATTTCAAAATTTTGAAAATGCTCTGGATGAGGCCCTGTCTCTCTGTAGACCAGGATGGCCTCAAACTCTCAGAAGTTAGGCTGCCTCTGCCTCCAGAGTACTGGGATTGAAGGTTTTCACTGACACCACTGCCTGGCTGATTTTGATCTTTTAACATTTGACTCCGTGCGTGCAAGCGTGTGTGTGTGCGTGCATCGTTCAGAGGACAACTTGAGGGAGCACTTTCTCTTCTTTTACCATGTGTATTCATTGGAGTGAATGACTTTGGGCCACTAGTAGAGAAGCACCTTTACATTGGTTTAGACAGGCCTTTACTCTGACCCTAACTGTTCTGGAACTTACTCTGCAAACCAGGCTGGCCTTAAACTCACAGAGGTCCACCTGCCTCTGCCTCCCCATGCTGTAATTAAAGCTATGCACTAGCATACCCAAGTCATTGGATTGTCCTGACTCAAGTCTTCACTCTATAACACGAGCTAGAACTAAGGCCCCTCCTGCCTCTGTCTCCTAACCTTTGACATCACCTGTATTCACCACTGAGCAGAACAGAGACAGAGACTTAGGCTACAAACAAGAGAAACAAGTAAAGACATCTCAGAATGACTAGTTTGAACCAAAAATTAATTTTATCACTAAAACCAGATAAGATTGCTATTTCTTTTTCTTTTTTTTTTTTTTTTGGTTTTTCGAGACAGGGTTTCTCTGTATAGTCCTGGCTGTCCTGGAACTCACGCTGTAGACCAGGCTGGCCTCGAACTCAGAAATCTGCCTGTCTCTGCCTCCCAAGTGCTGGGATTAAAGGCGTGTGCCACCACTGCCCAGCAAGAATGCTATTTCTAAGCAATGCTGCTGTTGCTGTTTATAGAATTTTCTTAAAAAGTAAAAGTGTATTGGGGTGGTGGTGGAGCACACATGTAATCCCAGCACTCAGGAGGCAGAAGCAGACAGTTCTGAATAAAAGACCAGGCTGGTCTTTTATTCAGAATGAATCCAGGACAGCCAGGCCTACACAGAGAAACCCTGTCTTGAAAAACCACAGAAAAAAAGTAGAAATGATGAAAGAATGACAAACTGCTGTTTCGAGTCTCAGGATGAGCTCTCAAAGAGAACATCCGAGGACCACAAAAGCACCATTCAGCTAACAAAGGACCACAGGAGGCACATCATCCAGTAAACTACACTCCAGGCCTTCTGAGTAGACCAGGGCTCTGAGTACAGGCTGCTTTACAATGTGGAGATTGACCAAAATCACTTATAAAGTTACCACCATAGTTTTAAGATTCTGTGCCTTTTTAAAAATCCAGTAAGGAAGATATCGGTGAAATCGGTGCTTGATACAGTAGTTCTGATCAACACACGTCTTTCTTTTTGAGTGCACAAAAAAAGTTGAGACCTCCTTCCACAAAATCAAATACACTCAAGTAAATGGGGACACATATTCACAGCAGCAGTTGTTTGCTTGTTTGTTTTTTACAGCAGAAGTATTTGAAATAGTCAAAAATCGAGAATAGACTGAAGAGTGTTAGGCCAGCACCGAAGCACTGGGAAGTCAGAGGCAAGTGGATCTGTGAGATCTGCATAGGTCTACCTAGTGAGTTCCACACCAGCATGAGACCCTGTTGCATAGCAGACAAGTAAATATACAAGTTTTGAACACTTAGTATATTCACAGTGCAGTTCCTCAAAATGTTATACAGAATTCCCATGTGATCCAGCAATTGTACTCAGAGGTATAATCCCAAGAGAAATTAAAGCACATGTTGTAGGGCTAGAGAAATGGCTCAGAGGTTAAGAGCACTACTCTTCCAGAGGACCCGGGTTCAATTCCCAGCAGCCACATGGCAGCTTACACCTGTCTGTAACTCCAATTCCAAGGTTCTGACACCTTCATATACACATGCATTCAGGCAAAACAGCAATGAACATTAAATTTTTTAAAAATGATATATATGTGCATATATACACATATATACATATACACATATACATACGTCATATATATATTATATATATAATATATATATACATATATATATATATGAAAAAGAAAACACTCGATGAAAAAAAATGTATACAACTGTCAGCATGTACCTGGTGGTAAGTGGTGCTGCAAGCCTTTAATCCCAGCACTCGGGGCAGATGCAGGTGGATCTCTATGTTCAAGGACAGCCTCAGCTACAGATTGAGTTCCAGGACAGCCAGGGCTACACAGAGAAACCCTGTCTCAAATATATATAAAATAAAACAAACAGAAACCAAACAAATAAGCATCTTGGTGAGCTGGTTGTGAGGGCAAGTGCCTCTCTGAAGGTGAAAGCAGGAGGGTTACACATTCTAGACTAGCCTGGGCTACAATGCAACTTCTAAATTTAGGATAGGCAGGCTCATCTAGTGATACCGCATCTCAAACTAAGTAAAGTCAACATTTCATGGCAACATTACTCATAAGAACACAAACAGAAACAGAAATGTTTTTCAACTCGTGGAAGGCAAGATAAGAAAATGTGATGCACATCCACATGTTAAAAACTACTTAAATTTTTCCCCTAAAGGTGCCCACCTGTTTAAATGGGTATGTGCCAAGCTGGAGAAATCTGGAAAAGTACAGACATGCCGAGTGCAGTAGTGTCTCCTTGTGACATGCCAGGCTGTCGTCATATAGGACTGGTGACCATTGCAAAGACTGAATGGAAGGTGAACCAACACCTCGTGCATTAGTTTTTACTTCCAATGAATCTCTTAATTAATTTGAAATATAAAGCTGAAAGAAACAGGGCCAGTGAGATAGCTCAGCAGGTAAAATGGTGACTGCAGCTAAGCTTGATGTTGTGAGTTCAATCACCGAGTCCCACATAGAGGAGGGAGCGTATGGGTTTCTACAAGTGTCCACTCACCTCGATAGCCACACTGTGGGGTGTACAGCCTCACACATGCAAATACGTACATACATTTTATTTTCAAGAATTTAATAAAAAGTTGAAAGGAACAAACATCAGGAGGAAAGAGAAATCTAGATTGTTTTGGACTAGGGATGGAACTTCTTTTCCACTTGTGACCATTTATTCTCCACCTCCATCCCCGCTGGGAGGATGGCACCAAGCTCTGTCGCTTTTTTAGACTTTCACCTGCAGCCGAAGTGAATGTTTTTTGGGTTTTGTTGGTAGTGTTTTTTAAAAGTGGTTTGGACCTTTATATTCTTTGCTGAAGGTCAAAGGCTCAACCATGTTATACAAGAAACCTGGCTGAGGTCCAGAACCTCTCCATGGAGGACAAATATTCAAGGCAAGGAGCCGTGCAGCCTCTTGGGCTCTATATGAGGAAAGGGGCTCAGAACCTAGCCCAAGATTCTCCGGGTTGGAATGGCATTTGAATTCCAGGAGACAAGAAGTGATATCTGGGCAATTGCTGTTTTGTTTATCTGTTAGCTTGAAATAGGCTCTCATTTAGCCCAGGCTAGCTTGGTCCTCATTATGTAGCCAAAGACGACTTTGGACCTCTGATTCTCCTGCTTCTTCCTCCCAAAGGCTAGGATTACAGCTATGTACCCGCAGGCCTGCTTTATTTTTTTAATTTTATATTTCTTTGTTTTTGTTTTTCCAGACAGGGTTTCTCTGTGTAGCCCTAGCTGTCCTAGAACTCACTTTGTAGACCAGAGTGGCCTTGAACTCCCAAATCTGCCAGCTTCTACCTCCTGAGTGCTGGGATTTAAAGTATAGACCACCACCACCCTGCTTACTTTTTAAAAACTGTGTGTGAATCACGTGCGTAGGCATGTAAATATATGTTGGCCAGAAGGCAACCTCCAGGGTCTCGTGTCAGGAGCTAACTTAGCTATGGAGCCTTTTTATGCGGGTGCTGGGATGGAACAGAGGTCTCATACTTTCATGGGAAGCATTTTGCCATCTCCGCAGGCCCTATATTTCAACTTCTTAGTCAGTGGTGGTGACATACAATTTTACTCCCAGCACTTGGGAGGCAGTGGCATCAGATCTCTGAGTTCGAGGCCAGCCTGGTCTACAAAGAGAGTTACAGGACAGCCAGGGCTACACAGAGAAAACCTATCTCGAAAAAAGGAGGAGGAGGAGGAGGAGCAGGAGGAGGAGGAGGAGGAGGAGCAGGAGGAGGAGGAGGAGGAGGAGGAGAGAAAAAAATATTGTCACCCTACCAAGAAGCATAAACGGGTACCACAAGTGACGACTTCCTTCCTATCCCGCACCGCACGTGACCCACCAGGCCCTAAAAGCCATGAATTCCCTTAGCATCTCTGATGAGCATCAAATGAGCATCTTCACCCTTACCTCAGCTTTCTCACTTGGTAACTACAGGCAAAGTGTCAAAGCACAACCTAGTGCCTTTAGTGAGGAAGTTTATTTTAGTTTCACGGTTCTTTTTGTTATTGTAAAGTGCGGCTGCTGGAGTTAACACTCCTGTCTCTGATTGTTTTAAGGAGTTTATATCTAAAGGAAAATTCATGTGTATTTTCTTCTTCTGTAGTATTGGATGCTGAACCTGGGGTGTTACTAGCAGAAGGGGATGCATATGAACATGTGCCTGTTACAAACAACAACAAAAACCAGACAAACACAACAAAAACAAAAACAACCAACCAACCACCAAAAAAAAACCCAGGTCTCATTATGTAGCCCTGGCTGGCTTGAACTAGCTATGTAGATCAGGCTGGCCTCCAACTCAGAGATTCACCTGTCTCTGCCTCCCATGCTAGCTGAATTTGATATTTTTGCAGGGAAAGTGAAGTAGCTCAGTAGTAGTCTAGCACATGGGAAGCCCTGGCTTTGTCCCCAGCACCACATAACTCAGGGTAAAGGTGCATGCCTGTAATTCCAAGCAGAGCAGCTCGTGAGGGGTTGGGGATTTAGCTCAGTGGTAGAGTGCTTACCTACAAGCACCAGGCCCTGGGTTCAGTCCTCAGCTCCTGGGGGGTGGGGGTGGGGGAATAACAAGCAGAGTCACGTGTTCTCACTTTCATAACACAAAGCTTTCATAGTACTCAAGAGGCCGGCAGATCTCCCTACGAATTCAATAAAAAAGGAAAGGCGTGGCTTAATAGTGATGTGGTTATGTGTCAAGTTGACAAGGGATCAGTTGTGCTGACTGGTTTATGTCAACTTGACACAGGCTGGCGTCATCTGAGAGGATGGAGTCTCAGTGGAGGAAATGACTCCAAAAGTACCAGCCAGGGCTACAAAATGAGGCTGTCTCCAAAAACGATGACAATAACAACATCGACAATCACACACACACACACACACACACACTAATATATACACAGTATTTACATATATACAGATACATACAAATGTATAAATACATATGCTTTAAATCTACAAGTAGATCTACAGATGGAGATTAGTGGTAGACGGCTCCCATCACATGTACACTTCATTAGTTTAGCACTTACTGTTATAAAAACAAGCACAACAAAAACTGAGAAAATAATTAAGAAGAAAACCAGTCACATTTCCCACGTATTCATCCAGAATAATAAGGCACAGAGCACAACTTCAGATCTCTGCTTCTGAATGGCAGAGACTAATTATTTCATAGCAGAACCCTGTGTCTTTGGGAGAAGAAGATGTAAAGTGTTAATATCCTCACTTCGCCGGCAGTGGTGGCACACGCCTTTAATCCCAGCACTTGGGAGGCAGAGGCAGGTGGATTTCTGAGTTCGAGGCCAGCCTGGTCTCCAGAGTGAGTTCCAGGACAGCCAGGGCTACACCGAGAAACCCTGTCTCGGAAAAAAAAAAAAAAAAAAAAACCCACTTCACGGATAAAAGAAGCAAGACCAGGTAAATGAAACGCTCACAGCTGCAGGAATGAGCATCAAAGAAGATGCAAAATTGTAGCTCATAGGCCTTTCCACAAAATGTATGCGTACACGTCTCTGCGTGAAATGTCTTGGCAACTACTAAGTTGAACCACATAAAATTGCTGGTATTCAGTTATTTTTATTTTTTATGTGATATTATATATAATTTATATGAGTACACTGTCGCTGTCTTCAGACACACCAGAAGAGGGCATCAGATCTCATTACAGATGGTTGCAAGCTACCATGTGGATGATGGGAACTGAACTCAGGACCTCTGGAAGAGCAGTCAGTGCTCTTAACCGCTAAGCCATCTCTCCAGCCCCCCCCTTTTTTTGTTTTTTGTTTTTTGTTTTTTGTTTTTTGTTTTTTGTTTTTTGAGACAGGGTTTCTCTGTGTAGCCCTGGCTGTCCTGGAACTCACTCTGGAGACCAGGCTGGCCTCAAACTCAGAAATCCGCCTGCCTCTGCCTCCCAAGTGCTGGGATTAAAGGCGTGCGCCACCTCAGTCTCCTATTCTTATCTAGCAGTCATGAATATACTAATTTAGATTCAGAAGTTGGTAGTAAACGGCTACAAATATCCCAAGATAACTGTGGCTCTTGATCTACAGCATACCTTCCCTCCAGGTTCAAGAGAGGTCAGGCAAGCATCCTGCAGAATATCTGCTGTCCACACAGCTTCTGGAGGGAATTTAGTTCACACACCTTAAAATGATCCCACACCCAAACCAAAACATTTTCAGAGCTCTGTGAAGCTCAGACATTCTAGCATATCAGTGGTCACCATGCCTGGTGCAATCATACATGCTCGCTGTCTGAATGAAAATGTAAGAAACTCCCAGCACTAGGGAGGCAGAGGCAGGCAGATCCCTGAGTTCAAGGCCAGCCTGGTCTACAGAGTGAGTTCCAAGACAGCCAGGGCTACACAGAGAAACCCTGTCTCAAAAAACAAAAAACAAAAAACAAAAAAAGGGGGGGGGCTGGAGAGATGGCTCAGCGGTTAAGAGCACTGACTGCTCTTCCAGAGGTCCTGAGTTCAATTCCCAGCAACTACATGGTGGCTCATAACCATCTGTAATGGGATCTGATGCCCTCTTCTGGTGTGTCTGAAGACAGCGACAGTGTATATATATACACACACATACAATAAATAAATAAATCTTAAAAAAAAAAAAAAAGGCCGGTGGCACACGCCTTTAATCCCAGCACTTGGGAGGCAGAGGCAGGCAGATTTCTGAGTTCGAGGCCAGCCTGGTCTACAGAGTGAGTTCCAGGACAGCCAGGGCTACACAAAGAAACCTGTCTCAAAAAATCAAACCAAAAAGAAAAAAGAAAAAAAAAAAAAGAAAAGAAAAAGAAAGAAAGAAAATATAAGAAATTAACAGGCTGGAGAGTTGGCTCAGTGGCTGTTCTTCCAAAGCCCTGAGTTCAACTCCCAGCATCCACATGGTACTTCACAGCTGTCTATAACTCCAGTTCTACAGAATCCGACATCTCCACACAGATATACATGCAAGGAAAATGCCAATGTACATAAAATAAAAAATTTAAAAATCATTTAAAAACCAAAAGCAACAACAAAAAACTAATGGGCGTGAGAGGATCTGTCTGGAAAGCAACCCTTGGGAGGCAGGGGCAGGAGGCTTTGAAGTTTGACAGCAGCCTTGGTGAAGTCATCAGCAGTGTGGAAAGTTGCCTGCCACCAAGCCTGATGACTTGAGATCTATACCACCAGCCTATACAGTGGAAGGAGAGAACCAACTCCCCAAAGTTGTCATCTGACTCCCCCATGTGCATTTGTGTTGTGCTAATGCCCAGGTACATACATATACCTCTAAACACACACACACACACACACACACACACACACACACACCAATAAACAATAACCACAGCAATCCCCCAAACTACTGATTTAGCTAATCACATTCTGTTTCTTTGTTTAAGACAGGGTTTCTCTGTGCGACACTTCTAGCCATCCTGTAACTCACTCTACAGATGAGCCGCCACCTGGGTAGTCAGTCACATTCTAAACACTAAAGAAAGGAAGTGGTACACACCTTCTATTCCCAGCAGTTAGGAGGCAGAGAAAGGCAGGCAGATCTGAGTTCAAGGCCAGCCTGGTCTACAGAGCAAGTTCTAGGACAGCTAGAAACAACACAACTACACAGAGAAACCTGGTCTCACAAAACAAAAACAAAAAAGAAAGAAGGAGCTAAGTCTGTAGGTCATTGTGAAGGCCTTGGCTAGTCTTAAAGTCTTTTTGGTTTTTGAGACAGGTGTCTATTTACTAGAAGTTGCTGGGATTAGAGGTGTGGACCACTGTGCCCAGTGACCCTGAACTTTTGACTTTCCTTTTCTCACCTCCAAAGTTCTGGAGCCACAGGTGTGTGCCACCAAGCCTCATCCTAGCCCTAGTTTTACTTTTTCAAAAAGAACCTTAAGGAGAAGTGGGAGGGTGAGGCTGACAGAGGAGGGGGAGGGGAAACTTCGGCGGGAATGTAATATATCAGAGACTAAAAAATACAAAACATTAAAGAAGTAAATAAAGGGAGGAAACGGCCATCTGGGCATGGCAGTGCAGGTATTTAATTTCAGAACTCAGGAAGCAGAGGAAGACAGGCCTCGATGTGAGTTTGAGGTCAGCCTGGTTTACACAGTCTGTCCTGGGCCAGCTACACAGAGAGACGATATCTAAAACAAAAACAAAAACACAGGGGAAAAAGCTTTAAGCTTTATGTTTCTCCAAAGTAATCCTTTTTTTAAAAGTTCCTCCTTTCTTCTTCTTCCATTTTGTGGACTTAAGGTTAATTTTTATGCATGTGAGTGTTTTGTCTGCAGATGTCAGAAAAGGGCACTGGATCCTCTAGCTCTGGAATCTAGAATGGGATCAGTTGTGAGCCACCACATTGGGTGCTGGGAACCAGTGCTGAGTCTCTGGAAGCCATCTCTTCACCCCACCTTTTTAAAAAGCAAGTCTTTTATAGCCTGGACATTACTATGTAGACCAGGTTAGCCTTCAACTTGCTGTGAGCCTCCTGACTCTGTCTCCAGAGTATGGACAGTGCAGACATGAGAAACCAGGCCTGGCTTCTTCAGAAGTTTCTTCCCTTTGTTGACTTACAGTGAGGTGCCTAGTAGGTGGTTGCATTCTCTAGGTGCCTAGTAGGTGGTCGCATTCTCTAAGTCTGCTGAGAGCTCTGTGTGGTGCGTGTTTATCACTGTCTGGCCAGGTCCTTTCCTCATAAAGGGAAACATGTACTAAACACATGTCAATCAGTGGTCACCAATCAGGTGACACAAGCACATACAATCTGAACTTTAAACATGATATTTCAGGCCAGTCATAAGACAAACAAATCCTGAGAACAGTCTATTTTTGGAGGCCGCATGGCTAAGACTAGAGTGTTCAAAAAATTCAGCGCACTCATCTAAGAGAGATTTGTGTATATTACTGACAGTCTCATCCCAGCCGCTGGCCAACGTGAGCCAAGTAGCTTTTTTTGATTCATTTTGTTTTAAGACAGGGTCTCACTATGTAGCTCTGGCTAGCCTGCAACTGATTATATAGACCAGGCTGGCCTTGAACTCATAGAGATCTTCCTGGGATTAAAGGCATGAGCCACCATGATCAGCCTGAGTTTTTATACACACTCCTGCCTGTCAAGGTATTCTAGCTCACCATGGGTCTAAAGTCAAGACAACCAAGGACTGTGGGGTGAAACTATGTGCCCAAATAAATCCAACCCTACTCAAGCTGTCTGACAAGTACCAAAAAGCTTAGGTGGATGAGACGGCCTCTGGTGCCAAGCTTGTGAACCCAAGTTCTGTTCCCAAGACTTACATGATAGGAGAAAACCAACTCCCAGAAATGGTCCCATGACCTCTGGATATGAGCCCTGGTATGCACTTGCACACATACACAGAAAATAAAATAAAAAAATGTAAAAAAGAAAATCCAAACTAATACAGTAAGACAGGGTCTTGCTGTGTAGTCCTGGCTAGCATAGTAATCACCATACTCCTCCTAACCGTCCTAGAGCTGGGAGTACAGGTGCGTGCCACCATCCCAGCTAAGTGACACATTCTTCTGTTACCCACCTACTAAACCTGACTTCTTAACCGTCATGAAACCATTTTCAACTACCCTAACATACCAGGGCTCATTAGTCCTCAGTGCTTTAGAATCACCTGGCCTGCTCCAGTGACTAGAACTGTGATTGTTTTAAAGGCCCACTGTGGAAAAGCAGGGAACTCCCAAGTCCGTGAGAAGTTTACCTTGGATCGAGTCTCACAGTCTGTCTGGGTCCAGTTTCAGCTGTCATTCTCAGTTATGACTAATGCCCAAGCCTCTGCGACTGAAATGGAGAAGTCATTGTACTCTGAGGTCACCCTGCAGGGGCCTGGCGTCAGCTGAGAGCCCTGACAGAGAGCTCAGTTAAGGCTTCAGCTCTCTGCAGCTCCTCCTTGGGTTACATTCCAAATAGTACACACCATTGTTAGTTTTGCTTTAAAACTGCACTTTCCAGTTTTGTTTTAAAAATACATTTCCCGTGGCTTAAGATCCAGTAAAAGGACTGAGATTGCACATACATGTTATATGTTAATTCACATTCTGGGCTTCCGAGAGACAGTCTCGCTATGTAGCTCTGGCTAGCCTGGAATGTGCAAGCATGTTTAACCACTGAGCCCTCTTTTTAAAAATTGATTGATAAAATTTATCTTTGAGACAGAGTCTTGTGTATTCTAGGCTGGCTTTAAAAGTTACTATGTAAGCCAGGCAGTGGTGGTGCATGCTTTTAATCCCAGCACTTGAGAGGCAGAGACAGGCAGATTGGATTTCTGAGTTCGAGGCCAGCCTGGTCTACAGCCTGAGTTCCAGGACAGCCAGGGCTACACAGAGAAACCCTGTTCAGGGGGGGAAAAAAAGTTGCTGTGTAGCTGAGGATGACTTTGGTCTTTTAATTCTCCTCTCTACCTTTGAGTGCTGGATTAAGGGCACACACCACCATGCTAATTAAGGTACTGGAGTTGGGCTCTGTGCACGCTGGGCAAGCATGCTGCCACCTGAGTTCTATTCCCAGACCTAAAGATATTTCTACAGAATTACACAATGTTATTAGTAACCCAGGAACACATCCTCTGTATCTATTTCTTTACATCCCAGGCTGGATTATAGATGTGGACCACTCCCCCTTCACTAAAACCCACATATTCCTAAACAGTCTCAAGAGATCTGCAGTACGACATACAATGGACCTAGAAGATTGAAGGCTTAGGGATTTTCCTAAATCTTGAAAACAAAGATTGTCTGAAGGCATTGTAACCTCAGAGAATGAATCATATCTTAGAAGCTACTTGGGCACTAAAAATTGTTACGACACTCTTGTTGGTTTTGTCTGCTCATGGTAATCTTTAAACTGCAAGACGGGATAAAAAAAATCAAGAGCCAGGGAGATGATTCAATGGGTAAAAGCGCTTGTTGCCAAAAACAATGATCTAAGTTTCATTCCCAGATCCCATGGTAGGAGAGAACTGACTCCCACAAGTTGTCCTCTGACTTCCACACATGCACTGTGATATTTGCATATACACATAATAAAAATGTGAATTTAAAAGAAGGCAGGGAAAAAAACCCAAAGCAAAGTGGCTTTCAGTTCGGTACCCAGGATCCACAAGATCTAGCAGAGAACTTGAAAATGCAGTCATGTAGGAGGGGACCCATGATACTGAGGCACAAGCTTTTTGAAGAAAGCAAAGGCAGATCTTCTGTTTTAAAGTCAAGGCGGCACCTTCTTCCCACTGGCCTTGTTGTAGCAACCTGAGGCCATTTCACATGGCAGACAGATCCCCACCCTGCTCCAGCACCTCCTCGGGAGGGTTTGGGTATTACCTCACTTGCCCACACCTGGAGACCGGTCACAGCTGACAAGTCCAAACAATCCCTCCTCCTCCTCACCCTCCTCTTCCTAAGACCCAGACACGGCAGCCTCCATTTCTTTAAAAGTGTTTTCTTTATTGTGTGTACAGGCACCACGGTGTGCACGGGAAGGTCAGAGTCCAACTTGGTTTTCTATCTCCCCACCATGTAAATCCTGGGGATCGGTTTCAGCAATGGTGACATACATCTTCATCTACTGAGTCATCTTGCTGATATCTTTTGTTTCTTTTCTCTTTTAAAAAGAATTATTTATCTATTTTATGTATATGACTACACTGTAGCTGCCTTCAGACACACCAGAAGAAAGTATCAGATCCCATTACGGATGGTTGTGAGCCAACATGTGGTTGCTGGGAATTGAACTCAGGACCTCTGGAAGAGCAGAACCATCTCTCCACTCCCCACCCCACCCTTTGTTTCTCTCAATGTACATTTGGTCTGTAACCTCCTCCTTCCTAATGCTTTGAAGACTGGTTCAGTAATTTTCTCTTGCTAGCCGGCTCTAGCCTCCCATCAGTAGTTAAGCCAACTGTCTTCTCTAGGCTTCTGTGCTCTCCCATTGCCATATGCTGCTTTGGGCTGGGACCCACGAAATACAGAAGCTCCTTCAAAGGAAAAGAATGAATTCTAGCATCTTTTTTCTTCCCGAGACAGGGCGTTGGCCTATGACTCATCTTCTTGCCCCAGTCTCCCAGTGCTGAGATTACAAGCAGGAACCATCACTCCCACCTCATTACTGCTGTCTATTTAACGCACGTGTGCCCCCCTGATTAATTGTCAATTATTTCCTTCCTGGTCCTGGGGATCAAACCTAGGATCTCATACATGTCAGGTAAGCTACCCCTCAGCTACAATCCCAGCCCTAAGTAATTAAAAAAAGAGGCTCCCAGTTCCTGAGAAATCAATACTCTTGTAGAGTTGCTCACAGGGAAACTGGGCAGTGGATCAAATTCCAGGTACAGGGCTGGAGAGGGGGCTGAGCCATTAAACTTCCTGCTTTCAAGGAGGACCCAGATTTGGTTTCCAGCACCCACATCAGCTTAACAGCCACCTGCATGCAACTCCAGCTCCAGAGGATCCAATGCCGCCTTCTGGGCTACAAGGACACCTGAACTTACAATATATACACATAATTAAAAACATAAATATTAAAAAAAGGAACTTGAATACAGAGGCAAGAGATCTGAATTTATTTACAATTAGGCATCTATGTCTTAGACATTCATTCTAAAAAAACAAAAAAGAGGCAATACCTACCCAATAAAGGAAAAAATGGTATAACTTATACCTTAACAGAATATGTATGTGCTGGAAATAATTATTTCAATATTCAGCAGATACCAGCAGTACAATATTTAGAGGAAAACTTTTTTTTTCTTTTCCTGAAGCAGTATCTCATGTAGCTCAGGCTAACTGAACTCGCAATACAACCAAGGCTGGTCCTGATCCCAAGTGCTAGGATTCCAGGCATAAGCCACCAGACAGGGCTAAACAGTAACTTCTGAGTGAGAAGTCAGCTAAGTCTCTAGTGGAAGTTTGACCTTCCTAGAGTCAGGTCACTGGCGCCGGGGCAGCAGTGTAGTTGGTAGTGCTTGCCCGGCACACGTACAATGCTCTGGGTTGGATGCTTAGCCACTGGGAACGGTAGCGCACACCTGTGATCAGGAAGTTCAACACCACCTTCGCTGGTGTGCTGGGTAAAGGTGCTTGGGAGCACACACACTGATGAGAGAACAGAACAAGGACCCCCACACACATTGTCTTCTAACATGGCATCCATAACCATGCCAAAGAATACCCCCCACCCCCACAAATAAATGTTTTAAAAAAAGAACCATGTCATCTTGCCTGTAATCTCAGCAGAAGGTAGTATCGGGAAGACTGTAACTAAGGCCAGCCTGGGCTACACAGCAATATCCTATCTCAGAAGAAACACTGAGAGAGAAGAAAACATGTTTAATGTTGACAGGGCCCCTTATCTTCCCTAGGCCTCCACCACCTCCCTTCCTTGTGGCAGGCCTGCTAGGAAGGCTGCTGTTTCCACATGTGACAGCATCATGCAAACCTTGTGGAGAATGCACTGAAAACTCAGGTGACAAAGAAGTTTCAAGCACTTAACACTTTAACTAGCGTGGTCTTATCCACCCTCTCTTGTGACCATCCTCCCCTTAGTGTTTATAAATCAGTAAATTTGACTACTGAGTTCTCAAAACTGTCACTTCAATCTGACTGATTCCCTTTTGCACCGTCTGGGAGCCTGGGAGCAGCTTAACACCGAGTGGTAGATCTCCAAGTGCTCCAGAACTTGACCTGGCAGAGACTTAGAGTGCCCGCCCGCCCACCCAGCCAGAGAACCAGACCAGCCTCCAGCTAGCATAGGAGAGTCACACTCAGACCGTGTCTGTCCACCTTCTGGCTGGAATCCACAGTATTATGGTATACAAAGGCTAGCTGACCTCCACTTTTTCCCAAAGTAATTAAACAGTTTTGTTTCTGTATTATTATATGTAAGGCTGGGATCCACTTACAGCAGCCAAACATGCAGATTCTTTGCAAGCACATAATTTTCATCCAAGTTTAAAAGAACAATTTCAACTGTGAGTCATATCTAACGAAGTCTTGGTTCATGTGTAAGAAAATTAATTTATTAAACTTCTATACACAAAGGTGAGCACACCTTTATTGGAAGCATATTTGAATAATTAAATTACAAAAAGTAAAAGTGTTATTAAAATTCATGCATGAAAATCTTACAAAAATACCCCAAGCAGGATAAAGCTGCTCATCCCTGATTATTCTCATTTGGTTGTAATTGAAATGTGAGTTTAAAATTGTTAGAATTTTCTTTTAAAAAGTGATATATTAAGCTTATATATACAGGATAATAGCAAAATGTAGAAAGGGAAAACAATTTACAAAAGACATTTAAAAACAAAACAAAACAAAAACAAAAAACAAAAAACTTTACTCTTGACCGACACTCACGATCCAAAAATAGCATAACCTGGACCAAGCATCTCTGAACCAGCTCACGCACACAAACCCTGGGTGGTTGTCAGCGAGAATAAAACGCAAACTCACACGCCCAGTCTTTCATTATGTAAACCAGGCTTGAGTTGAGATCACAATTACACTGTGGGCAGATTCTGAAAGGTGGGAAGGACAAATGGGTCACCTGGTCTCAGTCTGATGGGACAATGCAGAGCTGCAGACCACCTCACAGCCAGTGCTACGGCAAGGGCTCACTCAGAAGTCTTTTTGTTTTTCTGCTGATTTCGGGGTGAGTTCTTTAACAGGTTTCTTATCCTGAGATACATTCCAGTGGATTCAGCCATGTTCTCAAATTCAAAGGGTGTTATTCCAGTGGCAAACTTGCTCATGTCAGGTACTGGGCTATGGATTTTTGAGGCTGTCGGAGGCCGGGTGTCCAGATGAAGGAGCTGCTGGTTGCCTCCGTTGCTCATGTTCAACACACTGCCATTGTCAAGAAGAGCATCTCCAGGGTCCTTCTCTGCAACGACTTCCTCTTCTCTCTGAGAGAGCACTGCTGCCCCCGCTGCTAGGCTGCAGGAAGGCTCAGGTCCAACTGTGTCGACAGAAGCAGCTGGCCCCTGGGGCTCAGCCAGCACTGGCTTTTCCAGGGCCTTTCCTTCTGGGACAGGGAGGTCAAGCTCATTTGGACAAGGGGAGGAGGCCACTGAATTCCCAGTTAAAGGTGTGTCTACAGGAACCTCAGAGTCGCTGTTACCTCCCTCAGCCTGCTGGAGAGCTGCCCAGATCTGCCTCTGCTGCTCTTCAAGCTCCTCCAGTGTCAGGGCATCCTCATCCATGGCTGAGGCTGTGGGTCGGGTTTGCGGTGAGTCACTGGGAGTCAGTGGTGGGGTTCCCTTAGGGAGTGGAGGAGTGAAGACAGGTGGGGGTGTTCCCTGTGGCAGTGGAGGAGGTGTGCCAGGAGGCAATGGTGGTTGAAACTGAAATGCTTTGCTGCTCTGAGATCCAGGTGGTATCTCTACATCTAAAACAGGAAAGACAAGTTAGAAGTCACAGCATTTCATACAAACTTATTATTGGAGCTTGGGGGTACCTAGAGGTAGAATGGCCATAAACACCCATCTTTGAGAAGGCAAAAAAGGGTTAGATATGGCAGCCAATGCCTGTAAATGCCAGCACTCAGATGGCCAGCCTGGGCTACAGTTGCAAAAAAGCAGGAAAAGGGAAAACAGCAGACTTTCAGATCTCACAGCCATGCCTGGATCTTGGTGCTAAGGAATGTGAATCAAACCCTTGGGAGAGCTACCCTGTGCTGTATGTGGTTTCAGATGGAGGAAACACGAGTCATGGAGATAGGAGGAGTCCTAGGAAGGCTGCAGAAAGAGGAAGCCTGCTCTTAACTGCGGACTCCTCTTTCTTTTGCCCTAATCCTAGGCACTGGGCTCTGAGAGGTGGAAACTGGATCCTCTTGTCAGGAACACCGTGACCCTGGCTGAGCACAGGTTCCACGGAGGGAGTAAAAAAGTGTGTCAGAGGGTAAGAATGCGCCCAATTTTAAGTTTTCAGGAGTACACAGTTCCTGGGAGGTAACTACCTGCCCAGAGGCTCAACTGTTCTTGAAATTGGAACTCTCAGAAGTGTGCATGCCCAGATGCTGTCCCATCAGAGGGGCCGTACCAGCGTGGCACTGTGGATGCCTGAGCCTGCCAAATTCAGGAACTTGGCTAGCTGGTCCCTCCCTCTGCCTCTCCCACCAAGTGTAGCTTCCAATTAAGGTTCTATCAGCAACAATGGAAATGCTCTGACAGCTAAGGATTGGGAAGTTAAGTATGGAGGAGCTTCGTCCTCCTCATAGACCCAGGAGGATACAGGCTAACCTTGCCTTCTCAAGAAACCAAAACCACAACCATACCTGAGTCAAGCTCCATGTCAGCAGGGGAGGCTGCTGAGCTGCCATCCTTCCGCTGCTTCTTTGGACTATTAGGGCTGGACTGAGAGGAAGACCGCTTGCTGCTAGACCTCATGCTCGGCTAATAGAGTAACCAGCAGGAACACAGTTAGACAGGGCAGAGAACCTCTAGCCCATACTTAAACCAGCCTAGAGCCAAACAATTGCCATTTGCCTTTTGATTAATCAGATACCAACGTTTATAATATAAACTAAAGAGAACAGCAGCAATGAGCCATAAAATCTCACACTACAAACATTTTACTAACTACACCCTTAGACTCTATGCTCTGAGGCTAGGAGTGTACAGTTCAGTGGTGCTTGCTTGCCTAGCACATCTAAAGTCCTAGGTTCAATTCCCAACATCACACACACACACACACACACACACACACACACACAAATCAATTTACCGACTGGACGTTAGAATTTAGGTAACTGGCAAACACATCCTTCTGTTGACAGGCCTGCATTGGTATGGAACCGAACATTCTCCATTCCTGATGAGGAAGAAACAAGGATGTTTGGAAAACAGCTTTTTGAGATTTTGCTCCTAGCACTCAGGAGGATGAGGCATAAAGGTTGCTGCAAATCCCAGGCCAGATTGGGCTACACAGTGACTTCAAGGTTTTTCTATGCTACAGTAGAAGACTTCAATTCAAAACAAAACACCACTAACACCCCCACCCCAGCAGAAATGTCACAATGAAACCCATTATTTTGCATGCAGACTAGAAAACAGTAATGGAAACTCTAAAACTAGATTCAGTGGCACACTCTTGGATCCCAGAACTTGGAAGAGTCAGAAGGAACATCACTATATCAAACAATCTCTCAAACAGAAGCCCCCAAAACCCAAACTTGCCAATGCCACTAAAGCAGCTCACTGTTTAATCCTGAAACATGGAGGGAAGCTGGATGGCACACAGCAGTGAGTGGGAAACAGCTCCTCACACAGAGATTTACCACAAAGAGAAAAACTATCTCGAAAAAAAAAAAAAACAAAAGAGAGAGAGAGAGAGAGAGAGAGAGAGAGAGAGAAACCAAGGAAAACAGATGTAGCTCCAGCTGGCCTGTAACTCACAGAGATTACTAAAGGCATGCAGCACCACACATATGGCACTGTAGGAGCTACCTGCTGAGGCTCAGATCCCAGCTGAGGTCACTGCTGCAGTTTTAGGATCACAGAGCCTAGCCAACAGGCTTCTGCTTCTTAGCTTTTGCTTAGGAGGTAGCAGAGAACCCCAAAACTTTGACATATACAGTTTCGCACTTAATTACTCTAACTAATAAGAGGAACCAGCGCTGGCTCAGTAACAGTGTAGCACTGCCATAGAAAAGATTCTGAGTTCAATTCCTAGTATTGAAAAATGTATGTTAGGGAGGTACACACAGGGAGATCTCTGTGAGTTCGAGGCCAGCCTGGTCTACAGAGTTAGTTCCAGGACAGCCAGGGCTACACAGAGAAACCCTGTCTCGAAAAAACAAAACAAAAACACCAAACAAAACAAAAAAACAAAAAAAAAAATCCATGTAGGAGAGGTGGTTTGGCATACAAAGAACTGCAGCACAAGCCCGAGACCTCAAGTCTGGCTTCCAGAACTCAGAGTTGGATGCAGTAGTGTGTGCATGCACACCTATAATCCTGGCACCTGGGAGGGGAAGGCAGGATGATCAAGGCCAGCCTGCTACAGGAGATCTGTCTAACAAATGAAAAGCTGAGCAAGAAAGTTAAGCCAGGCAGTGGTGGCTCACGCCTTTAATCCCAGCACTTGGGAGGCAGAGGCAGGCGGATTTCTGAGTTCGAGGCCAGCCTGGTCTACAGAGTGAGTTCCAGGACAGCCAGGGATACACAGAGAAACCCTGTCTCGAACAAAACAAAGCTGAAACACATCACTAAAGCGCACGTCATTGTGCCTCCACCTCCATGTGCTATGATTACACATGTGAACTATCAAACCTAGCTATGAATTCATTCACTTCTTTATGCAATAATAAGCTTTTAAATATAATTATCACATTCAGAAGAAAAAATTTAAAATGTATACTTACATCTGGAATACCTCTGGGAGTAGATATATTAAAACCTGGATAGTTTACCAACTTTGAGAGATCATAAGTGACATTTTTATTCTGTATTTCTCCAGTTTCTGTTTCCTCATCAGCATCATCTGTTAGAAGTTAGAGAAAATGTTAACATGGTTAGACACCAAACATGTCCCTCCCCAACTCAGCCCACACAGGGAAAGTGCTGAGATGCTACATGAGAATTCGTACGGGAATGACTACTTACCCTTTCCTAAACTATTACAACTTGTAAACAGGCTCTGAGCATCACAATCTATGACCCCAACATGCAGGGACTGAGGCAGGAGTTGAAGGCCAGCCTGGAATACAGATCGTCTCAAAAGAATAAAAAAATAAAAAAATTTAGCTGGAGCTGGAGAGATGGCTCAGTGGTTAAGAGCACTGACTGCTCAGAGGTCCTGAGTTCAATTCCCAGCAACCACATGGTGGCTCACAACCATCCGTGATGGGATCTGATATTCTCTTCTAGTTTGTCTAAAAGCTACAGTGTATTTACATATATAAAATAAATAAATCTTTAAAAAAAAAAAGATTTAGCTGGTGGCAGCGGCACGTGCCTTTAACCCCAACACTTGGAAGACAGAGATAGGTGAGCTGGAAGCCAGCCTGGCTTATGTCCCCGGACAGTAAGGACTTTACAGAGAAACCCTGTCTTGAAAAATCAAACTAAGTACCTAACTAAAACAAAACCAATTCTTTTTTTAATTATTACTATGAAAAGTTTTAAGCTTTAGACATAACCAGCTTTGGAAAGAGCTCTGTATGAGCGAGTGTCCAGGCCACCACACAGAAGGCTCTTGCAGGGACAGCTATAGTGGCCTTATCACACACCATCCCCTTGGACCATCTAATTTTTTAAAAATTATTTATTTACATTCCACAAGTTGCCCTCCTTCCTGTCCCCCTCTCCCTAAGCTCATCATCCCACCCCCCGCTTCCCCACCCCCACCTCTAAGAGGGTGCTTCCCAATCCTCCCTCCCACCCCCACCTCACTTCTGCCAGCATCCCTCTTCCCTGGGGCATCTAGTTTCCACAGGATTATGTACTTCCTCTCCCACTGAGGCCAGACGAGGCAGTCCTCCTCTATTCGTGTGCCCAGGGGCACAGACTGGCCCATGTATGCTCCTTGGCTGGTGGCTTGGCCTCTGGGAGCTCTGAGGGGTCCTGAGGTTGTCCTTCCCAGACTCTTCCACAGGGGTTCCCAACCTCACTCTAATGGTTGGCTGTAAGCGTCTGCTTTTGTCTCAGTCAGCTGCTGGTAAATGTTTGTGCCACGGTATGTGTGTGGAAGTCAGTGAATAATCTGCTAAGTTAGGTCTCTGTCTACCATGTAGATCCTGAGAACCAAAACTCAGGTCATCAGGCATGGCAGAAGTGTCTGTTCCCACTGAGCCATTTCTCTGGACCCTTTGCTTTTGAGGCAGGCATGGTCTAATGTTATTTGTGCCAAGTGGCTATATCCAGTCAATTCTCTTTGTCTCTCTCTCCCATATCACTGTGGAAGTGCCACCTGTCTCTTGCCATTGATAGGTCTATGTTTCCAATACTAAAAGGTTAAAAGCTTCTCAGCACTACCTGCAGGACTCCTGCTCTGGCTGCAGTGGTCATAGACCAAGCCAAGACAGCAATTTGATATTTCTTTTTCTTTCCTTTCTTCTCTCTCCTTTCCTCCCTCCCTCTCTTTTGTTCTGTTTTATGAGCCAGGTTTTCTCTACGTATCCCTGGCTATCCTGGAACTCATTTTGTAGACCAGGCTGATACTCTTGAACTCAGATTTGTCTGCCTCTGCCTCCTAAATGCTGAGATTAAAGGTGTAAGCCACTACTTTCTGGCCTGAGGCCTAATCTATCTCTCCCCCCCCCCCTTTCTTTTCTTTCTTTCAAAGACTTATTTATTCATTTTATATCTATGAGCACACTGTAGCTACCTTCAGACACACCAGAAGAGGGCATCAGATCCCATTACAGATGGTTGTGAGCCACCATGTGGTTGCTGGGAATTGAACTCAGAACCCCTGGAAGAGCAGTCAGTGCTTTTAACTGCTGAGCCATCTCTCCAGCCCCCTGATATTTCTTTTTAATTAAAGAAAAATTATTATTGCAAGTGCATGATGTGGGTGTGCAGGTGTACCGTGACACATACGTGAAGGTCAAAGGACAACTCTGTCGGGACACTTCTTTCCTGCTCGATGCCAGGTCTGCACAGCAACCACCTTTACCCACTGAGCAGCCTCCCTATCTGACGCTATTTGTTTCCCTAAAGATAGGTCTGCTATGTAGCTTGGACAGGCTGGCCTCCAACTCTCAACTCTCCTACCTTAGCCTCCCGAGTACCAGGAAAACAAATGTGCACCACCACATCCGGCCAAACTACCTGATAATTCCATACATTCAATGATGCTTTAGTTCCTTCCTTGTAAAACACAAAATGTAACCATGTTTGTAGTTACCCCAAAACACATTAAACAGGCCAGCCATTCCTGTTATTGGACAGGGTTTTGCTAGAGACCAAGCTGGCTTCAAACTCAGAGATGAACCTGCGTCTCCCTCCTGAAGGCTGGCTTAAAGGCCTGGCGACTAATCTTAATGAGTTGGGGATGCAGGGGGGTGTGACACAAAGGAGACGGGAGGGGGAGGACGGGACCTGTAAGCTGACTTCTCTGTCCTAACATACTATACCGTTTCCATCATACAGTGCAAGTCCTGAATTCTCCAATTCAGCCTCCTTGAGCCAGCCTGGTGGGTAGCCCAGCTGGCGCATCCGGTAGATGAAAGGGGGAAGACTCTTGTCTGTCACACCCAGTGCATCTTGAAGTTCCTCACTAAGTAAAGAGGAAGAAAATGAGGAATCTCTATGTGCATGAAAACATTTTGGCAGCTTTCTTTTTCTAAAGATTTATTATGATCATTCTTATGTGTATGAGTATCTGTGTCTGCATGTATGCTTGTACAGTACATGCATGCCTGGTGCCCATGGTGGGCAGAAGAGGCCCTCAGATCTGTGAAAACTGGAGTTACAGATATGGCTCTGAGTCATCCTGTGAGTGCTAGGAATCCAACCTGGGTCCTCTGGAGAGGCAGCCAGTGCTCTTAACTTCCAAGCCTTCTCTCCTGCCCCAAATTTTCCTTAAGACTCTGTAGCCCAGGCTCACTTAGAACTTATGGGGTCTGTCCTGCTTCAACCTCCCAGGCACTGGGATCACAGGCATGAGCCACCACATCTGGCTAAACCATTTCTGTCACAAATTATGTAACACGAAGTACCGAACACATAGGAAGTGGGTTAGAATGAATGGATGTATTCTGTACAAACGTGTTACATATGTTATAACATGCTTACACTTCTGTAATTCCCAGAAGAGGCAGACGGTTCCAAATTCTGAAAAAATAAAAATGACACCCCACGGTAAAACAGCAGTGGTACCTAATAACTCCTGGCTTGAATCTTCCAAATCTCTCTTCTACTTCTTCTGCATGATAGCGCTGCTGAAAACTCTGACTGCTTGCCTCACCACAGGCATCCATGTACTCCTTCCTCTTCTCACTTATCCGAGCAGCATTCCGAGGCTAACTCACCATGTGTGGAAAGAATGGGTATCGAGCAATTTAGAAATACCTCGGGAGGTACTAAGAATGCTCACTTTTAAAAATATAAAGCATGAAATAGATTGCTCTAGTTTTAATGCATATTCGCACAAATAGGCAGACATTTTTGGAAAGCAAGTAAGAAAAACAGTCACTTTAATTTTTTATTAACTTGGTGTTATTAGAACCAACATTTTAACTTTTAAAGATATGTCTAAAAATTAACTCATACTTCATTCACCTCAAAAACACAGTATGTTATTTTCTTTATGAATTTGAAAGGATTAAAGCACAAACAAATGTAGCACAGGAAGTCCATGCACATTACCCAGAGCCACACATGCACACAAAACAGCCACCAGCTTTTATTCAGTGACATTCTGCTTATGAAAGATTTACCATTGGGCACTCCTTCATCTGATGCTCTTCAGAACCACAGTTGAAACAGTGAGGCTTTGGCCTATTAGGTCAGAACACAAAACAGAACAGAAATCCAAAGATTTTCATGATGTAAATGACAACAGAAAAGCAAATCAGTACATTCTAGATGCCAGTGGAGTGCCAGAGACAGCAGCAGAAGGCGAGGCGCACTGCATCTGCAATGGCTGAGCACAGCGATGTGTCTTGTTCACAGTTACATAAGCAGCACTTGTAGTCTTTTAGCCAAGAACCAGCCTGCTCCAGCTCAGTGTGTTACCTCTCAACTTTGTTCAGTGACTAATAACAGAAGAACCAAAGCAAACAGAGCTTCGTTTCCTTCAGTTATCGGGAAGAAGGCGATGGTGCTAAGACTGTAACCACACTGAAAGCAATGACTTCTTTCTTTCTTTCCACCCTCCCAGGCACTGGGCCTGAATTCCAAGAAATGGATGATCAATTTAAACATTAAACACACTATCTCCAGATATCAGGATGCTAGCTCAATGTAAAATTTATATCAAACCAGCAACAAAGAATATTAAGAGCTGATAAAGAGATTACGGTTGTTATTGGAAACAAAGAGTAAAACAAGACAACGCCCCCACACGAACCTTTTTGCCTTTACTTGCATTTCTTGCCCTTCTAGAGAAACAATGTGGCTGAAGACTTGCTGGTACCTTTAGTGAATTTTATTAAGGAATAGTTATCATAGTCTGCAAAATTTGGTAAGCTTTTTTTTAAAAAGGTGAACTTAGTGGCAAGATGCATAAAAGATCTTCGTTCACTATGTAGGATACTTGGGTATTTCCCATCCTTCCGTAAGCTGAGGGTTTTCATTTAGTAGCGGTTGCCCCAATTTATCAAGGCAAAAATTAGTAAAATACAGGACACTTCCTACAACCTGCAGAAAACAAGTCAAAAAATATCGCTATTTAAGCAGAAAAAAAAAAGACATTAAGTAACGTAAGTCTATGATAATAAGTTTATGATTACCCATTAAGTTTGACTCTAGACGAGGCTGTGAGAAATAGAGCCCTAAACATTAGCTGGACTCTGACGTGCAATTAAATGACACCCGAGCTGTCCCAGTACCATTAGTACTATAGACCGTGCTGCTCACACCAAAGCCTCACACAGGTCCCTCCAGTACCTCATGTGTCTGCAGCAAGACCATTACAGCCTGCATTTAGTGTTTCGAGTTCCTTGATTCCCATTTACTTGGTCCACTACCAAGTTTTTGTAGCCATTTCATACAGACAGGTTGAGAACACAATACAATGAATACTCATGCACCCTGTACCTGACTAAATAAGAATGGTCTGAAATTTTTCTGTGCACGAATCTCTTCATGTACACACACACACACACACACCTTCTTACTTAATCATTTAAGTCAGTTGCAGAGAATGACACTTACCCTTAAATGCTGCAGTACAAACCAGGAACATTTCCTATGAACCAACTCTAAGTCCCTAAAGTCACGTATAGCAACTCTACATCCAAGCTTCTTTACCTCCAAGCTGCTTTTTAGTGCTGGCCCCAATTCAGGATTTGACTGAGGTTCATATGCTGTATTTGGATATTTTTTGTCTTTACTATCTACAACACACCTCTCCCATTCTGAAATGATACTGCTAGTCTCTCCAGAACATTCCCAGTAATGCTTCATTCCTACCACTACACTAGCTGCTTGATGACGCTAAGAGAGACTCTGCAGCTGAATCCTTAGGGCACCTGTCAATCTTCATCTCTCAACCTAGCAGCAAGTACTACACAACGGATTCTTCCTTTTTTCCAGAAGCACTGTCCATTCTTATAAGGCCTTCAGGATTCTACTCTCAGGTCTGGAACCTTTTCTTGCTGCTTAGGTTCCTCTCATCTCTCCATCTTCTACGGATTAGCAAGCCAGATGGCTGGGCAGTTAGCCTCCTCCCCACTCCCCCTTCGTATCTGATTCACCCGCACCTAGGATATGAGATATAATTCCTACGCTGTTGACCCCACAAAGGTAAGTTCTGATCCTAAGCTCCAGTTTTGGATAGACAAAGGCCTACATGACACCTCTTTCTAGATATGTAAGGTGTCCCAAACTCACCTATTTAAAATGGCACTGGAAGCCGGGTATGGTGGCACCTGCCTGTAATCCCAACACTTGAGAGGCTGAGGCAGGAGGACCACAGTTCGAGGCCAGCTTGGGATATACGGCAAGACCCTGTCTTTAAAACAACAACAAAACCCAATGGATAAGTAAACAAAACAAAACAAACAAACCCCCAGCAATTCCCAGCCCCTCTAACCCTGCCCCTCCCCCATTCTCCCTGGTCAAGGCCTGAGCTCTTCTGACTTTTCTTTCTTTATTCTACATCTAACTCATGAACACAGTAGACTGGCCTTACTGCAAGTATATCCAGGTCTCGGCCATACACCACCACCACCACCACACTGGCTGTTGTTGCTTCCTCTTGTCTTGGCCGAGGTTTGCACACCAGCTTCCTGACTGACTCCAGATCCTCCCAGGGGACAGGGGACAACCACTTTCCAGAAAGAACCTGGTCTTTCAATGAAGACACGGCATGTCACGCAGCCACTCACTATACAGACCACCCACACCTGGTACCGTGTCACTTTTCTCCCACCACCCCAACCGTTCTGGGTTGAATTTATGGCTTTGTAAATTAGAATGTTTTTCTAATGTAAGGCAGGTAAGTGCTCCAACTCTGAACTTCCTTCCTTCCTTATTCTGAGACAGGATTTCACTAAGCGATCCAGGCTACCCATGAATCACTCCGCAGCTCAGGCAGGCCTTAACCTTTCAACTTTCCTGTCCCAGCCTCCCAGGTATAGCTAGCGTCTCATGTGCACATGTGAACACACAGACACAAACTCTCACTTTCCCTCTTCTGTCTCTATTGGAGCATTGAACCCAGGGCCTCATGGGTTAGGCAAGCACATGATGGCCTGTATCCTAACCTTACTTTTCTTAGGAGCTCAACCTTCACCCACTGAACTGCTCATTAAACAAGGTCTGGCCCTGGCCCTTTCTTTTCATTGCTCTCTCCCTCTCTCTTTTTAAAATGTTATTTATTTATTTTATTTATATGAGTTCACTGTCGCTGTCTTCAGACACACCAGAAGAGGGCATCAGATCCCATGACAGATGGTGGTGAGCCACCATGTGGTTGCTGGGAATTGAACTCAGGACCTCTGGAGGTGCAGTCAGTGCTCTTAACCACTGAGCCATCTCTCCAGCCCTCATTGCTATCTCTTAAACCTCTCTGTTCCTGACACAAAGAAGCATTCAGAAAACACCAGAATGTCTAAAGTACGAAAGTGATAACTGTAAAACTCATTTAAAACAAGCAGTGCTTTAATTCCATAGCCTTTGAGATGGACAAGAAATGAATGGTACCTAGTTGAATTTTAAAAAAAAAAGCAAAAACAAAAAACAAAACAACCCCTTAGCTGGGCATGCCTTTAATCTCAGCACTCAAGAGGCAGAGGCAGGTGGATCTCTGTAGGTTCGAGGACAGCCTGGTCTACAAAATGAATTCTAGTACAGCCAAGACTACACAAAGAAACCCTGACTCATATAAAAATAAAAATCTTAAAACTAAATGTAGTAAATTCAGCACTTCAAGGGCTGAGGCAGGAGAACTGCTATGAGTCTGAAGATAGCCTGGACTACAGAGCGAGTCCTTGTCTCAGGAAACAAATAATTTGCACTGTTGAGATGGCTCAGATGCTAGTCCTGACAACTGGAGAAGCACATTCAGGACCCACTGGGTAGAAGGATAAGCACCAACTCCAGCAAACAGTTCTCCGACCTTCACATGCATATATACAAATTTAAAAATTAAAAAACCCAAACTATAAACAAAAAAATAAGAAACAGAAAACTTTAAAATATTCTTGATAGCATCCCTAATTTTTATTTTCTTCAAATAACATGAAATTTTTTTCTTCTCTGATGCAAATTTCTGATTTTTTGTTTTTTTCAAGACAAGGTTTCTTCAAGTAGCCCTGGCTGTGCTTGAAGTAAGAGATGTACCTGCCCCTACCTCCCAAGTCCAGGGTTACAGATGTACACCACTACCAGCTGGTGGAAATTTCTGATTTTTTTAAAGATTCATTTTGCTTTTAATTATGTGTGTGTATATCTGTGGGTATGCGGCATGAGTGCCAGTCTCTGAGTAGGCCAATTCCGTGAAGCTGGAG
Organism: Rhynchomys soricoides; assembly: GCA_019843965.1. NCBI lineage: Eukaryota > Metazoa > Chordata > Mammalia > Rodentia > Muridae > Rhynchomys > Rhynchomys soricoides. Next base: position 2,243,602 of record JADRCH010000214.1, on the reverse strand, counting down.
TTTTATGTGGTTGTAAGGCACCCAGTGTATAAGCCCAGGGAATCAAACTCAGACCCTCTACACCAGTGGCACATGCTCAACTACTAAGCTCTCTCTGGAGGAGGAAGAGGAGGGGAGGGAGGAGAAGAGTAGGAGGGAAAGGACGGCGATGGCGGTGACATAGCCAGCAGCTCACACACGCCAGGTAAGCCCCTGCTACTAAGCTACAGTCAGGCCGAGCCTTTTTCCTTTTCTTTCCTACCTTGCCTCCGGGTGGGTGCTAAGATTACAAGTACAAGCCACCAAGGCCAGCCCCCAGCCCAGCTCTCTGACTCTGAGCTGAAAAGCACTTCCCTGTATTCAGTTCCATCACTAATCCTATTGTGCCAGGGACACTACAAAGCACGACACATAACAACTACAATCACATTTGCTGAGATGCAACCTCGCTCTCAGGTCTTTTCATAAGATCTGCGGCTCTTCACATCTCCACAGCCCCGGGTCTGTAAAACTGGGGTGCATTATCAGAGGGCATACTCTTTCTTTCTTTCTTTTTTTTTTTTTGGTTTTTCGAGACAGGGTTTCTCTGTGTAGTCCTGGCTGTCCTGGAACTCAGAAATCCGACTGTCTGTGCCTCCCAAGTGCTGGGATTAAAGGCGTGGTTCACACTGCCTGGCCAAGTCCTCACATCTTAAAGTATTGGTTTGTCTGTTTTTTTTTTTTGTTTTGTTTTTTTTTTCTTTCTTTCGAGATAGGGTTTCTCTGTGTAGCCCTGGCTGTCCTGGAACTCAACTCTGTAGACCAGGCTGGCCTCGAACTCAGAAATCTGCCTGCCTCTGCCTCCCAAGTGCTGGGATTAAAGGCGTGTGCCACCATTGCCCGGCTAGAGGGCATATTCTAGCAGAAAAACTAGGGGCTGGAGAGATGGCTCAGCGGTTAAGAGTACTGACTGCTCTTTCATAGGTCCTGAATTCAATTCCCAGCCACCACATGGTGGTTCACAAACATCTGTAATGGGATCTGATACCCTCTTCTGGTGTGTCTGAAGACAGCCACAGTGTACTCATAAATAAAATAAATCTTTAAAAAAAAAAAAAAGAAGAAGAAGAAAGGAAAAAGAAAAACCAGTCATCCTTTGCTGCAAAAATGGTTTGATACTAGTGTATTTTGCAAAGGAATTGGAAGGCCTAAATATAGGTTCTCCCTGTTAAGCTTTTCCTTTTATCCACTAATTAAGCTTACTGACATTTTAAATGTCTAATATGCTATGTTATATCAGCTACTTCTCTGCTTCCTCTGCATGTAAGTTTTACAAGCTTAGTCAGAGTTTTCAAGGTAAACATGAAAAGGTTGGTCAGGACCAACACAAACTCTTGTAAACAAAGTGTACTGTGTCCTCAAGACAGAGTGTAGCAGTCACGCGCGAGGAGGTGACATTAGAGGATCACAGCGACACTCCTGCTTCACAGAAATGTGGTGACATCGCCTATCACTACGCCACCCAACTGAAAACACACAAGAACCGTACATCTGCAGAGCTGAAAAGAAAGAGTCCAAACTTACACTAAAAGCTTCCTTGTTGTTTTTAATGGCACGTGATTCTTCCACTTTATGGTCCTCTTCCAACACAACACTGGACGGCTGAGACCAAGAAACAGGCATTACCAAGAGCCACAAGAGGAACACCTTTTGACTTTAAACTTTAGAAACCTCAACACTGTTCCTCCACCTAACAGTGTATATGAACACGACATCCTGTCATAAGTGTCAAAGCTAAGGCAGGGTTATTTATGAACTATTCAAAACTTCAATCAAATAGAAAGGCAGGCTTGAAAACAAACAGCCCCAGGAAGACCAAAAATGTGTGTAATCAATCTAACATTACTAGTCAATACTGATAACCTCATAGACCTCAAACTATTAAAATTTTTTTTTAAATGTTCATTAAATCAAAAATAACATTAAATCCAGGCAAGGCAGCACACCAGCACCAACCCCAGCCAGGTGGCAGCATTGGTCAGACCTCTGAGAAGGAAGCCAGCACATAACCTTCACCATTTTGATTCTGACTCAAGGAAAATTCTAGTGTAACAGCAACTGGCAACAAAAAGCAGACCCACTTAGCACTGAGCCTCAAGCTTAAAATACCTGGGGTAAAAGGCTGAAGGAAGTCTTTTCCACGTCATTTTTTTGCTGTTCCTCAAACCGTTTTACTAAGTTTGATACAAACTCCTCTATTTCTTGGTGGGATTGCCTATAGGAGAGGGCAGATGGACAGATGGTTAGAACCTGGACAGAGAGATACATCAGCAGATTCAAGTCCTGTGCATTACTGTAAGAAGTCACGTCTCAACTTTATTTTTTGTTTTTCATGTTTGTGACATTTCCTAATGTGACTTAGAATGCTACTCCTTAGAAACACTATCTACCATTGCTGCATTAACTTGATTCTGACAATCTACTAGTGTCTGGCATAAAACCTTAGTCAAACACTTGTGAGAGTAAGCAGATTTTATTTATAAATTTCATATACTTTTGTTTGGTCGGTTTGGTTTTTCCAGACAGAGTTTCTCTGTGTAGTTTTGGCTGTCATGTACTTAATTTTTAATAGGTGCTAGATGCAAGTTTCTCAAAACCCAAACGAAAAGCCTGGCATAGTGGTGTACGCCTGTAACCCCCAGCATCTGGCAGGCAGGCAGAGGTAGGAGGAAAGCTAAATTTCAGGCCAGCCAAGGCTTCCATGAGAAGTCCTGTTCCAGAAAACAAAAATCAGACAACAAAATCCACCCAAAGAGCTACGCAATAAAAAGCTCCCTTCTTGCTTTCTCCTCACTATTTCTGTAATACAGGGACATCCTCCACACCCGCTCCTAGACTTTCAATGCACATATAAAAGAATTCACATTTCACTTGAAAACTAGAAAAGGCCAACCAAAATACATTAGCAAAAAAAAAAAAAAAAAAAAAGGAGGAAGGAAGAGAAATGAAAAATGTCTATTCTGTCTAGCTGTCTAGGTAAGATCACACCGATCAGACATATTCTGGAGTGCTCCCTTCAGGAGATGCTAACAGAGCCCTGGTTTTGCTATGTTGAAACGAGACAGCCAGGGTACCTCAGACCGACCAAGCCTCTCAGATGTTTTCTAGTTGTAGCATTCTAAGATTCTGCAAGCAAATCTTAATGGTACTGAAGTTAGACCATTAAAAACTAAGTACTTGAGCAGGGCAGTGGTGGCGCACACCTTTAATCCCAGCACTTGGGAGGCAGAGGCAGGTGGATTTCTGAGTTTGAGACCAGCCTGGTCTACAGAGTGAGTTCCAGGACAGCCAGGGCTACACAGAGAAACCCTGTCTCAGAAAAATAAAACAAAAACAAAAACAAAAAACAACTAAGTACTTAAAAGATAATTAAAAGCACTAATACCTCTCTAATAGGGGGACCACAGGACCAGGGATGCCTAGCATCATGCGCTACTGCGCTCACCATCCAGCTACTCCTAGCTCCCAAAGCCTTGGGCTCTACTCCTGATTAAAGCAGGTGAGGGGTCTGGACCCTCTTCCTCTATCTTCTTGTCTGCAGCCAGTGCATAGGACAATAAGAGGAACAAGTAACTCAGGAGGGCAGGCCACTGTAGACGTGCACTGAGCCCTGCTATAGGCTTGCAGGAGTCACATTCTGCTACTCACCAAAAACAACAACACACATGACAGCCAGTATGAAAGACGTACCCACATATGAGAGCAGGAACCCTGCCCTTGCTATTATGGTGGTGGTAGTATTCTTCTTCTGAGATGCTACTCCCTGAGCTCTTGGACCCAAGAGGTATTTACCATTAGTACACACTGTCTTTCAGTGAGAAAAGTAACAGATACTTTGAGTTTAATCAGTTCACAGATGTCGGAGTCCACACTCAAATTCAGGCCCTTACCTCTCATACTCTTGCTCAAAACCGCGCTCTCTCATACCTGAACTCAAAAGCAACCTAAATAATAAAGACGAGGGCGAGTCCTTGAGACAGCTTACCAGGTTAAGGTGCCTGCGGCTCTGACCACCTGAGGTCAAGCCCCTGAACTCACATAGGGAAGCTAAGAACTGACTCCCACAAGCTGTCCTTTGACCACCTACCTGTACCATGGTACATGCATACCTACTCACATAAAAACACACAATAAATAAAATGCAGTTTTAAAAAAAAAAAGATTAACTAGGGGCTGGAGAGATGGCTCAGTGGTTAAGAGCATTGGTTGCTTTTCCAGAGGTCCTGAGTTCAATTCCCAACACACAAATACACAAATAGCTATGTACAATTATCTATAATGCCAGCTTCAGGGATCTGATACCTTCTTATGGCATCCAAAGGCACCAGGCATACATATAATGTACATAAATACTTGCTGACAAAGCAACCATATACATTTAAAAAGAGAAGGAATAAAAATGATACAAATAGTATATTTACAAAATTCAGTTTCATAGAACATATGAACTCATATTTAAGAAACAGAAAAACTACTTACTTTGAAATAGCATTGTTCATAAACAGAATTTGTAATAACGGTCCATCTATCTTAGTATTGCTCACCAGTATGCCACTAAAACAGAAGTTAAACATAAACTTAGAAGACATCACACATTACACTTCCACACAAACCTAACGTTTGTAACTCTTAAGCACTAAAGAGCATATAACATTCTGTGAATAAGCTCAAGAGGGCTGAAGATGCAGCCTGTGGTGCAGAGCTTGCTCAGCACAGGAAAGGGCTTCAGTTTCCAACTCTAGCAAAACAAGCAAGCGGGCCCGCACAAGAAGCACAAGAGCTCCAGTTCCCACCCACTCTACTGTCTTCAGTGGAATCTTTGGGCTGTGTTCAGTGTCTGTGTAAGTACTTACGTACATGCGGAGGCCAGAAGGGAAGGAGAGATGGCTTTCTCTATTGCTGTTTTCTAAGAAAGGGTTTCTCACGGAATCTGACTCTTGCTGATTGGCTACAGCAGTTAGCTTGGAGCTTGTGACTGGCTAGACTGGCTAGATTGTTAGCTTCAGGTTTTCCCTCTCCCTGGGCAGCACTGGGATTACAGATGTCAATTTTGGTACCATTTTACATGGGTGCTGGGGATCCTAAACTCAGGCTTTCATGCTTACAGAGCAAACACCTCAACCAGTCAGCTATCTCCTCAAGCCCTACAAATTCTGTCTGTCTGTCTGTCTATCTGTGTCATTGTCTCTTTCCTTTTTTTTTTTCACTATGTAGCACTGACACTCACAATGTAGACAAGGCTTGGCTTTGAAGTTACAGGGATCTTACTGCCTCTGTTTCCCAAGCGGTCATTAACAGCCTGCACCACCATCTGGCCCAGAAATCACCTCAACATTAAACATTTTTTTCACACATTTACACACGTGCATGCATGCATGCATGCATACACACACACACACACACACACACCATAGGTTAATCTTTTTATTTTTAAGTTTTTCTAACTGGTGTCTAGTTTCCTTACAAATTAGGAGACTACAGAAGAGTATAAGCAAGCAGGTTACATGAATATATTCCTAAACATTTCCAAGTATATGTGGTTTGCAAGTATAAAAGAAAACTAAACACTTCATAAATAAATTTTTATTTTTCTTGGGGGCCAAAGCAAACTGCTTTAACTATTACAATCCAAGATTCACAAAACGTGGGCGTTACAGGCAGTTACTGCTCCCAGTTTAAGGCCAGCAAAGTCCAGAGTGAGTTCTAGGTAAGCCTGAACTCAGCTGACAAAGTGGCTCAGTTGAGAGCTTGCCTAGCATGCGCACCAGTAATACCAAAACTTACAAAGATCCAAAGTTCAAGATCCTCAGAGCTACACAATGAGTTCCAGGACTGCTAGGGCTACATGAGACCCTACTGGAAATTTTGGTCACAACCTAGCCAGTACATGAATAAACAACAAAGCTTCCCAGTTCCAAAGCCTGAAAATATTTCAACCGGACAGGACTCTTATCTGGAATGCCAGCACTTGGGAAGTTAAGGCAGAAGGCATGCCAGGAGTTTGAGAGCAGCCTGGACTACACAGACCCTGCTGAAAAAAAGAAAAAAGGAAGGAAGGAACGTACGTGAAAAAGAGTAAGAACCAAGTGCTCTATGTAAATTAGTACAGGGCTCCAGGCCTGCAGTGGCAGCACGTGTCTCTAATCCCAGCACTCAGAAGAAGCAGCTGGGTTTGAGACCAGCCTGCCATACATAAAGTTAGTTTAATGCAAAGACTTGGGAGTTCAAGGCTACAAAGTAAAATCCTGACTCAAAAAATAAATAAAAAATTAATTGACTTGTTAAATTCATATGACATGGAGATGCCAGCGTTAGTGTGATTGTTATGACCAGATGTCTGAATACATGCCTGCAGTTTGTACTTTCTCAAAAGCACATTAACTTTTCTTCTAAAGTGCTGTGCCTTGCCAGACTTGGCCAACGTGCAATCCCAGTACTAGGGAAGGGGAGGCAGGAGGATCAGCAGTTCGAGGTCATCCTCAGCTGTACTGTAACCTGAGACCAGCTGAGGCTACAACGAGACTGCCTCAACAAAACAAAAAATGCTATACCTTGCATTGTCTGTAACTGTAAAACCTTTAATAAGCATTTTGCAAGTACGTAATGCTAGTGTGGTTGCTTGTACCTGTAATCTTAGCACTTTCAAGGCAGACAAACAAGGACCAATACGGTTAAGGCCGATGTAAACGATACAGCGAATTTCTGGGTTACAACACGAGAAACACTGTCTCAGTAAACCCACCCCTGCCTGTGCAAAACAAACCCCAATAGTAATAATAACAGCTGTAAAGAAAGCATCAGCTAACCTAACTGTAAACTTATTTTATCTTACCAGAAATGTGTTAAATATGAACAGCTGGATCTAACTTACTTCTCTGAACAGTCAAGCAAATTTTTCTGGATTCAGGAAAAAGAGCCATTAAGTCTGTTTATATGAGTACACTGTAGCTGTCTTCAGACACACCAGAAGAGGGCATCGGATTCTATTACAGATGGTTGTGAGCCACCATGTGGGTGCTGGGAATTGAACTCAGGACCTCTGAAAAAGCAGTCACTGCTGAGCCATCTCTCCAGCCCCATTAAGTCTGTTTAGACACTTAACCCACTTACCAGAATTCCTTTATACTCATAAGTCAACAATAAAGAACCATTACTGAATTCTTCATAGTATTCTGAATTAATGGTGATAGAAAAATCCCACGGACTTTTTTTTTTTTTTTTTTTTTTTACAAAGATGCTGTGATTAATGAGATGAAAAGCAAAGGTGCATCTCGTGTAATTTCAGGATCTCATACCTCGGTCTTGTCAGAATGTTCAATTTTCTTTTAAGTTCTTGATGTTATTACTGGTTAAGGAGTATCAGTCCTCAGGAAATACAACTATGCAGGATATAAAATTCAATCACTCTAACTTTCACTTCTGTTATCCAAATGTTATAAACGTAAAGGAAGGACCTGTATTTTGAGGGAAACACACTGAGCACATGTTTTGCCGAGAGCAGGACAAGTGGACCTAAATATTAACTACAGCTTTCATCCCTCTGAACATATATTCTAAGACGTGATCCTGAAGTTCAGAAACAAATTAACCAAAATTTTCAGTTAGATCGTGGTGTTCCCGGGACAAGTTGAAGCAGTCAATTAAGAAAAATCTCCATGTCAAAGCATAATGATAAATGATAAAGACAATATAGCAAAATGTTAAGAATGTGGGCGTACACCTATGGATCCCTTCAACTCTCTAGTATTTTATAAATTTTCACAATATAGTGTCACAGAAAACAGTATCATGAAAAAAAACCAGTCTTTAACTTCAAAAATTGACACATCAACAATTCTCAGGGTTCAGGATAAATTTTAAAAGGAAAGTTACCTGAACCAAAACTACCTAAGAACGGAAATTAACATACTAGCAAACCCACAAACCTTATAATCATGTCAATAAAGTCAAAGGGAAATTTGGCGCGTTTTCCCAAGAGCTCTACGATGCAAGTTAGCTCAAGACATTAAAACTATGTCGACAACTAACCAAGTTCCTCCGCATGCTAATTCTTCAAGGCCCCAGATTGCATCACAGTGGGTGCTCTTAGCTTTTGCCCATCCACAAATACCCCATTCCACGGCTGCGATACCCGCGTCTTCAAACGACTACACTACGACTAGTCTCTTTTAAAGCTTGGCACGCAAAGAAAGAAAACACGGTGACCTCAAAGACTGGGAAAGAAGGGTTTCCAATGTAACAGTTAAGGTTCTGGAGTTACTCAAAAGAGCAGCTTTGAGTTAGGGTGTCTGCACAGGAGAATTCTCACAATGAAGGGTTGGCGCGCAGGCCGCAGTTGCAGCTTCTGCAACCAGACCGAGAATGCCGCCCGCCAGCCCGCCGGGCCGCCGGAAAAATGACTTAGAATGCTGATCTCTTGGAATTTCCGCCGCGCCCCGCCCGCCGCCACACAGACCCCAAGCGCCAGGCCCAACAAGTCGGAAGGATATTCTCGGCGCGGAGTTGCTCGATGGTTTCCTCACAGCGCCGAAGCTGCTCCTGCAGCTCCGCGTCGCCCACCCCATTCTCATCGTCGTCGTCGTCCTCTTCCTCCTCGTCGTCCTTGAAGCGGGTGTGAACGGGCTTCGGGGTTGACTCCTCTTGAGGGTCAAACGCCTCGAATAGCTCTAGGTCGCCAAAATCCACACCGGCCGCCATTTTGGGTTGTGGGAAAGATTCAAGGGCAGGGGGCGAAGGTTGTAGGGCAGGACCGCTCTCCCTGGAGGCTTTTCTCCACACACAGGCCTCCAAAGCCGTCTATGGGCGGGACCTGGCCGGAGACTACAACTCCCAGAATGCCAAGGCCTCCCTCATGCTTCCTTCGGACTGGGTCTCGGAGCGTGGCATCCTGGGATATGTGGTTTCTAAGCGACTGGACTCATTGTTTGCATTGCATACTGGGATTGATCCTTTTTAAAACGGTTCCGAATGAATTAAAACAATATGGATTGTCCCCGTTAGGTGTCCAAAGCTGAAGAATCAAAGCCGGATACATGGCTTTGACAAATTGTGGTGCGTTTGCCCAACGTTGAAAAGAGAAAACAGGAACTCTACCTCTGCCACAGATGACTTATGTGCTCCTAGACACAAGCCACTTTATTTTGCTTGTTTCATTTGTAAATAAATGAAATATTAGGTTATTACACTGTTTTAGATTTCTCTAAGAAGGCTTCTTGTGGGTTCATCATTTATTCATTCAACATATATTCACTGCTTTTAATGTGTGGGGCATGTCGCTAGGGCCAAAGTAATATGTCTACCCTCATGAACTCCAGTCAAGGACGAAAAAAAAACCGAGAAAATCCTTTATTATGTTTCTGCTTTTGTATCCTGCTGGGTTTGGATGGATACTCGTCATCACGTTAAAAACACAGGAAATTATAATCTGTAATAAATAATATGGTCAAGCCGGTTATGGTCTGGTCGGAGGCCAGCTCCTTCAGTGTGTTCAGTGATCCAAGGAGGGGTTGGCAATAAATGTAAATCACACGCACACGTGCACACGCACACACACACACACACACACACGCACACGCAGTGAGTGGATGAAGCAAGGCTTCAACAAGCTTCAATGACTTTATTATTTCCCCCATAGCTTATGTCACCCAGCAAAATCTCCCAAATAGGAAAAAAATTACAATGTGGCTACATTTTTTTTTTTTTTGGTGTTTCGAGACAGGGTTTCTCTGTGTAGCCCTGGCTGTCCTGGAACTCACTCTGTAGACCAGGCTGGCCTCGAACTCAGAAATCCACCTGCCTCTGCCTCCCGAGTGCTGGGATTAAAGGGATGCGCCACCACTGCCCGGTGTGGCTACATTTTTTAAGTGAATGATTATAGTAAGTAAACAAACAAACAAACAACTCACAGCATGTTGCCCAATACCTTTACAAAATTATAAGTCTTAGGTATTACAAGTGAAAAAATCAAATTAAGTAAATTATTATAGATTACCAACGTGTAAGCAAGCAAATTACTTTTTCTCAGCCAGTTCTGGTACTACCAGACTGCAATTTGCAGTTTTAACGAAAGGATCAATTATTTTATTATTTATCTTTAAATATAATCTTATAAAAGAATCTTAAAAATCAGAAATCTAAGTGTGTGTGTGTGTGTGTGTGTGTGTGTGTGCGCGCGCGCGCGCGCACAAAGACAGTGTTTCTCTGTGTAGCCCTGGCTGTTCTGGAACTTACTCTGTAGACCAGGCGGGTCTCAAACTCACAGAGATCCACCTGTCTCTGCCTCCCAGGTACTGGGGTTAAAAACATAGACTACCATCACCTCCCTACGATCAGTCATTGCTACTTCATAGCTGTCTACAGACACACCAGAAGAGGGCATCGGATTCTATTACAGATGGTTGTGAGCCACCATGTGGTTGCTGGGAATTGAACTCAGGACTTCTGGAGGAGCAGTCAGTGCTCTTAACCGCTGACCCACCTCTCCAGTCCCCCAGTCGTTGCTACTTTAAATCCTCAGGGTGTACTCCCACTCAGCAACATGTTTTTCATTAAATCATATCAGGAAGATGAGAGTAAATATAGGTACAAGAAATTAATCACCACCCAGCTTTTAGCAAGAGAGACACGTCAGCTAAGTACTAGCTGGGCTGTCATTGTTCTTGTTCCCTGACCTCAAAAAATCCCAGGCTCAACTATCAAAAGTGTGCCCTTCTGGATTTTAAATTGTTCCCCAAAATTTTCTATGTCAAAGCTGCTAGTAAAAACATCTCTTTTTTTGGTTTTTCGAGACAGGGTTTCTCCGTGTAGCCCTGGCTGTCCTGGAACTCACTCTGTAGACCAGGCTGGCCTCGAACTCAGAAATCCGCCTGCCTCTGCCTCCCAAGTGCTGGGATTAAAGGTGTGAGCCACCACTGCCCAGTTTAGTAAAAACATCTTAACTTTTACTAACAGTTTACATCTCCAACTTCTTTTTAAGGGTGGTGGTCACTGCTAACAATTTGCATCTCTAAGTCCGTTCTGAGGGTGGTGGTTGAATCATGAATGTGCTCCAGCAGAAATGCTTGAAAAACATCAATCACTACTGTTATAAGTGCCGATAACACTGGGCAATGAGGGGCTGGAAACCTCCTCTGAGTTTTCCTACAATTCATAGATCGTGAGGGATGAGATAACCACGAGGGCAGCAAGCTCTACAACACCATGAAGTCCTCAGGACACATAGTCTTCCGCACACCCATTGTTGTGCTAACCGGTGGGCCAAATTCCATGAGTTGGTTCTAATGCTGTTTTGCTGTTTCTCTTAGCTCCCAAAGGGTGGCATATTTGGAAACAGGAATTCAAGGTCATCTTCAAAGACAGTGTTGAAGATGAGCCCGTGCTACATGAAACATTCTGTCTATCGTTCCCCCTTTAAAAAAAGAAAAGAAAGGGCTGGAGGGATGGCTCAGAGGTTAAGAGCACTGCCTGCTCTTCCAGAGGTCCTGAGTTCAATTCCCAGCAACCACATGGTGGCTCACAACCATCCGTAATGGGATCTGATGCCCTCTTCTGGTGTGTCTGAAGACAGCAATGTACTCACATAAAATAAATGAATAAAGAAATAAAGAAGAAAGAAAAGAAAAAAAAAAAGAAAAACAAAGTAAAAACAAAACAAAACAAAACCCTGTTAGTGTTAGTGAAGAACTGAAGTGTAAAGGATTAAATGAGCAAATACATGGCCGGAGTATAAAACAGACAACGAATACCTGTATTTGTCAAAGCAGGAAATAGGGTGTGATGTTTATAAAAAACGTTAAAGATATATATTCTACGGGTGTATGGGGTTATGGGGAGGTAGGTGTGGGGGAAGGGACCGACACGCCGCGGTCTAGTATAGAATAGAGTTTATTCAGGGCATGGGGAGGGGAGTTTAGAGGGTAGTAGAGGCAGAGAGAGGTAGAGAGAGGGAGAAAGTAGAGAAGTGGAGAGGCCGGCTATGACCACATGGGGGGGGGCGGTAGGGAATGGGGCGAGGTAAGGGATAAGAGATGCAAGGGAAAGAAGAGGAGTAAGAGAGAGGAGAGAGAGGAGGGGCAAGCAGCCCTCTTTTTCGTGGCTGTTGCCAGGCAACTGTGGGGTGGAGTTTAGACAGAATGCTAACAGGTTGGGAAAGCGAAGTGTCAGGAAATGACCCTGCTACATTTGCCAAGTTCTCCTAGGTTGCCTGTGAGCTAAAGTCATTTAAACATTTCAAACAGATGCTATGTGAATAACAGCAAACTTGCCGTCTCCTGTGTCTTGATGAAAAGCTAGAGAACAGACCAGAAAGAGAGCAAGAGTTAAACAGAATCTAGCAAACAGATTGACAGGTTTTCATAGTAATCTAGCTTGTGGGGCACTGGGTGAGCATGGGGTCCTAGGGACTGTAGCTCAGTAAGTAGCTGGAGCTTTCTGATTTATATGAAGGCCCGAGTGTTTTGCTCTCTAGTATAGAAATGGGGTAGGGGAAGCAAGCTTGGATTAGAGGTAACAATAAAAGTGATATGAAGAATAGGCATGTAAATGTAGGAAATACTTAAAAGATAAAAAACAGAACATATGTTGATTAAAGGTATTAAGAGAAAAGGAAATAGTATGTAGTTGACAGAGTTCTGACCTAAACTGACCAAATAAATGTTCATTTGAAAGAAATGGGGTAGTGGACTGTTTGGGAATGCAGCTGATTTTGATATGACTTGATACCCTGAGGCGTTCTATGCTACAAGCAATAGAGAAACATCAGGAAAGTTTTATGTTTTGTTTTGGATTGTTATTTGTTTCTTTGTTTTTTTAAGTCTTTTTTTTTTAAAGCGGTGTTGGGTAATTAAACTCAGGACCTGGGACTGGAGAAGTCAGTGGTTAAGCGCACTGACTGCTCTCTCAGAGGGGCTGAGTTCAATTCTCAGCAACCACATGGTGGCTCACAACCATCTGTAATGGGATCCAAGTGAATTCATACATAAACAAATCTTTAAAAATAAATAAACTCAGCTGGGCAGTGGTGGCACATGCCTTTAATCCCAGCACTTGGGAGGCAGAGGCAGGCGGATTTCTGAGTTCGAGGCCAGCCTGGTCTACAAAGTGAGTTCCAGGACAGCCAGGGCGACACAGAGAAACCCTGTTTCGAAAACCCAAATAAATAAATAATAAACAAACTTAGGACTTCACACACACTAGTCAAAAGTTAACAGCACAATCAACATATTTTTAAGGCATTTTGGTTAGACACTCTGGCACATTCCCAGGGGAGGGGAAGTCAATGTCTGTTTACCCCCAACAGGCAAGGAGCTAAAAGGCCAAGGCAAATTTAAGTCCAGCTTGGCAAAAAAAAAAAGGGGTGGGGGGAGGGGCATTACTTATAGGTACATGGATGATTTGCAGTTGCTCTAACTCCAAAGCTTCACTTCCAATATTTGTGTGTGTGTGCAAGTGCGCGCGCACGCGCACGAATTTTGGTTTTCCAGTTTTGTCAGTGTATAAAATGACATAACAAATCTGTGGTATAATTACGAGGAAGGTTTTTATTGAGGATGTGAAGAAGAGAACAGCCAGCGGCATTTGTGTTGTTTTAAAACAAAGCCTCAATTACTTGATATTACCAATGAAGACTCTGGAGCCAGATGCTGGGGTGAAGGCCTGCTATCTCAGAAAGGCCTGGAGAGCACCCAGCTGACCTTCCTCATCAGCCAACTCAAAAAAACCCTCAAACTGAAGGTCCCTCCCTCTACTTTCTGTATGTCTGACTCCCCTTTACTGTCTGTTTATCTACTTTTTTTCTTAATAATCCTGTGTTTACTTCCTGTCAACTGGTTGCTTGACCTATGGGTGACTTTCTGTTTACAGTATTCAAGCAGAAAGCTCATGTATTAAGGGTGTGTGCTAAGGCTGAGCCACACCATAACTAAAACCAGGTTTTTCAAATAAATAACTCAATCTCAGGGTTCATAGTGTGATCAAATATCCCGTGTCACATCTGGAAGAGTCCAGAGCAGAGAGTAAAGTATACTGAACAGAAAGAACATGGCCAGCAGACTAGACATGGCCAGGGCTATCTTGCAAGAGAGGGGAGAATAGCAGGAGATAGAGAACAGAGAAAGCATAGAAAGAAGAGCAGGAGCACAGCATTGAGCAAGAAGCATAGCACTAATAGAGGTATAACAATGAGGAGCCAGGGGGAAGCCAATGAGCTGGAGAGGTGGTAAAGGCTCGGACGCTTGCTAGCATGGACTTTGAAATGCGTAATGGGTAACAGGTACAGGTACTTGTGATTTCAGCATGTGCTTTGATGTGGTGATAGGCACCTCAGGTAGTCATATATTCCTTATGCCAGAAAGAAAATGATTCCTTTTGGTCTAGATGATTCCTTTTGGTCCAAGAAATGTTGGCTTTTATCTAACTGCCAGAAATCCTATAGTCCAGGTTGAGCTTATTTCTGGATTTTTGGACTGCCTTTTGGGTACTTTCCTTTGGACCTGACGGATGGAGATTGATGAGTGCTGCAGGATATTTGGTCACACAGTGAACCCAGAGATTGTGTTATTTACTGAAATAACTCATTTTCACTTGTGGTGTGGCCCAGCCCTTAGCACACTCCTTTAATCCCAAACAATTAAGGTAAAGTTAGTTTGTAGAAGCACCCATCTTTGAGAGCGATGTCTAAGTGGCAAAGTGACAAATCGGAGAAAGATTTGACAGAATAGGATATTCCCAACTCTCAAGAGGACAGCTAAAGAAAATTACTTAGGAGAACAGTACAGAGAGAGGAGGCAGTTTTATCAAGACAGTTGTACAGACAGATTGCAGAGAGAACAGGCTAGACACATGTGAAGACAGAATGAGCCAGAAGATTAGAACAGATTGTTAGTTGAGGCAAAGCAGAGCAAATTCAGTCAGAAGCCCAGTTTGAATGAATTAGCTTGGGACCAGTTTGGAAAGAACTAGAAAGGGTTATCTTAGAATTACAACTCAGGTTGAAAATATTCTAAGCCTAGGTTAGATTGTATGGAAGCTAGAACTTTTTAAGATTTTTATGTACAGACTCACAGGATTTTTCACTGGGTAGATAAGTAAAAAATAATCCACTTAAGAAATGTCACTTAATCTAATGAAGGAAAGCCTATGTCATTACAATGGCTCAGGCTGTACTTCCAGATCAGACTGTAGTAGTTGAAGACCTAGCCATGTGTGACAAGCTGATATAGACACATCTTGCCATCAATGGGAGGAAAAAGTTAAGTGATTTTAAGTCTTATTTGGTGCTTCAAGCACCATTCTGTGGGAATGGTTTTCTCTGAGATGATGGTCTTCCAAGACTTTTGAGATCTCATGTACTCCTGTTTATGTGGCACTGGAGATCAAATCCACTGCTAGAGTGGCCATTGAACTACACCCCCAAGGCCCTTTCCAGTGGTTTGCCTGTAGCCCAGGCTGGCCAGAGGCAATCTTCCCTAGAGTCTTTGACTCTCTAGGGATGATGGGATTCCAGCATCTGAGCCTCTTTATGCCCTTTCTCCAAGAGGGTATTTATTGGTTTTGCCAGACAGGGATTCTGTGTAAAGTCCTGGCAGTTACTCTAGACCAGGCCGGCCTCTGTCCGAGTGTACCTTTCAAGAGGGAATTTTAATAGCCCCATTATCACAGACTTCTAGCTCACCATTTGTAGGTCTTTACACCAACTGTCTTTCACCATGATAGTCATGTAGATCCATGTAAGTGATTCGCCATCACTCTAGCTGGGTGTCCCTTACATGAACACACACACACATCACAAAGCGCAGAGCTCTAGCCAACAAGCCCTAAGATACCACTCAACTCTCAACCTCACAGTTTTCCTGAGTGGCTTTTTCTTTTTTTCTTTTTGGAGATGAGATGGTATTGTTAGACCAGGCTGGCCTATAACTTTCAGCCATATACCTGCCTCTATCTTCCAAGTGCTGGGATTAAAGGTGTGAGCCATCTTTTTCCCCTTTTCTCATGTTTTATTTCCTGCTGAAGAAGACTTCAAAGGGACAATGAGCAAATAGCATACAATGGACTTGCTATACGGCACTTTATTAGAATAAAAGTGCTCACATCCCTTTAATACTTTAGTCTACTTCCTGATTAACATGAATTAACAAATACTGCACACCAATTCTACCTTATGATAGAAAACCAGTACTTTTTAATATGCCCCACTCACCCCCTTCCATTTTGCTCCCTGTGGTATTGCCTACCCCTAGAACAGCTGATATAAAACGGCATTCTAACCAGCTTTAATTATAAAATTAGGGCTACACAAACAAACTCAAAGAACACCAGGTACCTTAAATTAACACCAGTTTTGAGAAAACCATTTTTATTATCACCGCACAGCTTGTGTGCAAGATTATGTACCAAATGGCCAGGTCTCCTAAAGAACATCTACATAACATTTCTTTCATGTTTCAAGAGATGAAAATAACTGTACAAGGTTAAGTACAAAAGTACACAAGACGGCGGACACGAGAAAATCTATGTACGAGATTTTATCCCACCCGAAGCTTTAATATATTTGAAAAGTAGAATTCATGAACTAAAAAATATTGTCCTTCTATAGTCCTGTCAAGTTTAATGGAAGTGGGTTTAACCTGATTACAACACTAACACCAGTATCACTGATCTGATATTTACAAAAAAAAATCTTATTTTTCAATAAATTAAAGTCAATGCAACACCCATGCAAGCTAGAATACTAGCTGTTTGGTGAACAAGGACCCGACATCAGAACAAGTCTATAAAGTCCCAAATTGCTATTTTTCAAACTGTATCCATTCCACGCATTGAAGATGTGAAACCCAAGCCCATTCCTCTTTGTGTGTGGGTTTGTGATCTTGCCATTTCATACTGAGCATCAAGATTTCGAAAAACTTCTTCTTGTTGCTTCAAAGTCTTGTAACTTTCTTCATCAACGGAGCTACAGCCAGCTTCATCTTCACTCTAAATATGAGACATCAAATGTTTTAACTTTTAAACCGTTATCAGGAGCACAGGTGCACAGTCTGAGTTGTGGTGCCCTTGAGACTGGACATGGACAGTTCTGAACTTTCATGTGGATGCTGAGAACCAAACCTGGGGCCTCTGGAAGAACAACTGCTTTTAACAGCTGAGCCACCTCTCCAGCACCAGATATAAACTATTAAAGATGATAGTCATTAAAAACTTTGTACTTTGTAAGTACAAAGACGTTATGGGAATATAGCACAATAACTTATTGTAAAGTGAAGTAGGGATAGGCCTGCTTCACAGACAAAAGTGCTTTCTATTTTAAAATTTGGTTTAACAGAAAAAAAGACTGTAGGCATTGGTGGGAAGAACAGTGGTGGGGCCAGCGACTAGCATATGGAGATTCCCTGGTAAAGGCCCCACCAGATAAGAACCACCAGTATTTTTCCAGCAAATTCATTAATCCTGATTAACTTTCCTCAAAAGATAAACAAAAACAAAATCTCAGAGGTTTCCACGTAGCCTAGGTTGTCAAACTCTTCTCTGTGGCTTAGGATGAGCCCTTCCTGCTTCTACTTACTGCTCAAGTATTAGGATCAGAGGCTTGAGTCACAAGACTCAAGACTGCTTAGAGCCTGGCTAGGTGGTCCAAGCCTTTAATTCCAGCAGCTTGTCTCAAAAGTCAAAAACTAAGCTACATTCCCAACCTTCTTTTAGATATTTATTTTCTCCGAGGCAAGGGTTTCTCTTTGTTTGTTTTTGGTTTTATGAGACAGGGTTTCTCTGAGTAGTCCTGCCTGTCCTGGTACTCAATCAACCAGGCTGGCCTCAAACTCAGAAATCCGCCTGTCTCTGCCTCCTGAGAGCTGGGATTAATTAAAAAGGCATGAGCCACCATGCCTGGCCTGATTTAGAAATTTTAATACAGGGTATCACATCTAACATGGAGAACAGAGATATTCTCAGTAAAGTACTCTGGAACTGACACACCACTGAAATACCTTGAGGTTGGAAATCAGTGTTGCCATGAAAACAGAAGTTAGGAGCAACCCTAAAGCACAACTCACCTTAATGCCCATTAACTTCCTAAATTTGACATTTTGGTCCTTGTTTCCAAAATTCAATTTTTCCCATATTTCAGCAGACTGAGATTTGTCCTGTTAAGAAGCACTAGATTTTAGAATATATAAAACTTATAGTGTTATAAAGGCCACAACACAGTCAAAATAAAACAATAGCATTTAAAGTATTCTTTTACTGGAATTTTTATCTCTCTTAACACTTATGGAGTCACAAATGAAGGACATCTGAATACCTCATAATAAATCTCAAGTCCACTGAGAAAGCATGTGACACTCTAATCCAAGCAGTCCTGAACTACTGATCCATCTGCCTCAGCCTCCTAAATGATAGGAGTACAGGTATGAACCACTATCTCTGGCTTATAATGTAATATAATCTTTGATTAAGCTGCTTAGTACCTGCTACCCATCCCTTATTAGATACATTTTCAATTTTAAGTAATCACACCAAACTTGTCTATAAAAGTTGTTGGAAATGACAGCTCTCATTTCAGTGTTTTTATGAAATTATTAGTAGTGTTGAAATGACAAGAGTACACAAGAACTTACGCCTTCTTTCTTGCCTTGCCAGAGCATTTTCCTCTTTTTCTCCTGCTCAGCAAATTTCATTGGATTCACAGCTGCTGGGTTATAGTAGCTGGGCACAGCTATGCCAGTCTCTGCCAAGGCTTTAGCTTGCAAGGCTGCCATCTGAGCTGCCATAGCTATCTGAGGAGTAACCTGCGTTCCTGATGCCAACAGTGCAGCAACATTAAGCACAGAACCTCCAGTGGCTGCAGCCGCTGAAAAAGCCCAATGGATTTTTAAAGACATAAGCAATCCAATTCATACAAGAATAGTGTTTGCATATAAAACCTTAAAATTTGTAAGATAGCAGGATATTCTCACTAAATATAAGGAAATGTTTTAGCTCACAATGAATTAACATGTTTGTGTGTTCATCAATAGACATTTGCTTATTATCCCCAAAGAAATGTACTCAATAGGAAGACAGGATTTCAGCAGAAATGAACCAGAACACCAGTAGCAATTTTAACTAGAACATTTAGAACAAGAACAATTTAGGGCATTGCTCATACCTAATAGAGGGTATTGTCAAATTCTAGAGAAGTGCTAGATCCTTCCTCCCTTCCTTTCTTTAATTGTGAGTAAACTGTTGCTATCTTCAGACACACCAGAAGAAGGAATCTAATCCCATTACAGATGGTTGTGAGCCACCATGTGGTTGCTGGGAATTGAACTCAGGACCTCTGGAAAAGCAGTCAGTGCTCTTACCGCTGGACCATCTCTCCAGCCCAAAGTGCTAGATTCTTAAGTTAGCAATTCAGAACATAGCTTGCTACTTTAAAAGAAGTGTTTGTCTTCATATATGTGTATGTACCTCATGCATGTCTGGTGCCAAAGAGAACAAGAGAGCATTGGATCTCCTGGAACTGGAGTTACAGGTGGCTGTGAACTGCAATGTGGGTGCTAGGAATCGAACCCAGGACCATTGAAAAGGCAGCTAGTGCTGCTAAGCACTGAGCTGGCTCCCTAGTCCTCTTTTTCCAAGACAAGGAATATATATAAACCAGACTGGCTTGGTACTTGCTATGTAGACTATGGTGTTAAAAAACCCAGAAACTGCCCTGAGGCACCATCTCCTGCCAGGATACAATCCTGTTTTAAAAAAAAAAAATTTTTTTTCTTCTCTGTCACCTTATATTTTTGTAGACAGTTCTGCTATGCTACTGCTCTGTCTAGATTTGAATTTGCCATGAGCATCCTGAGAGGTTAGATCATGGGCCACCACACATTTCAGGTTTAAAAGTTCTTAAATAAACATAGGAAGCAAGCTATGGAGGTTTTTTTTTTTGGTTTTGTTTTTTATTAAAAAAAAAACCAACAAGAATAACCATTATTCACTTAAGAAATTAGCTGGGAGGCAGAGGCAGGCGGATTTCTGAGTTCGAGGCCAGCCTGGTCTACAGAGTGAGTTCCAGGACAGCCAGGGCTATACAGAGAAACCCTGTCTGGAAAAACCAAACCAAACCTAACCAAACAAACAAAAAAACAATTAGCTGCTCATCAGTCACTGAGATAACTTGGTGGGTAAAAAAGAAACGCCTCATCACCTAAGTTTGGTTCCCAGAATTCGAAAGAAGAGGCAAAAAAGTGATTCTAGAAGTTGTCCTGACTTACACATGTATATATACAAAGCACTCATATACACATGTGTATATGAGTGCTTATACATGGACACAAACACTAAACAAAAAACCAAAACAACAGAAACAAAAAGCACAAGCAAACAAAACAAAACCCAAACAAACCTCCAACTGATACAGCTGGGTGTAGTGGCATACACCTGCTAGGAAGTAGTACCTAGGAGGTTGTCGTCGGAAGGCCTGGCTGAGGTACAGAAGACTGTCTCAAAAATCCAAAGACTGGGCTGAAGGGATGGCTCAGTGGGTCAAGAACACTGGCTGCTCTTCTAGAGGTCCTGAGTTCAATTTCCAGCAACCACACAGTGGCTCACAACCATCTGTGATGGCATTTGATGCCCTCTTCTGGTGGGTCTTCTCTTAACAAAATTAAAATTTTCCAAAAATTGGGGCAGACAAGATGGCACAGTGGATGAAGGTGCCTGCACCAAGAGAGAATGGCTACCCAAAATTTGTCCTCTGACCTCCACATGTACACTGTGGCACAGGCAGGCAGGCAAATACATATACACACCCCGTGTAATTAAAAACAAACAAAATCTATACCCCTTAATCCAATATATATATACACTGTTTTTTTCTCAAGACAGCATTTCTCTTTATAGTCCTGGCTGTCTTGGAACTTACTGGCCTCAAACTCAGAGATCTACCTGCCCTTGCCTCCTGAGTCCTTGGATCAAAGGAGTGCACTACCACCAACTAAGCCCAAGATAAAATCTTATCACAGCAAAAAAAAAAATACAAAGGGGCTGGGGATATAGTTCAGTAGCGGAGTGCCTGTCTGGCAGGAATAACACCCTGGGTTCTCTGTCCAGCCATCTATACTCAAACTTTCTGGGTTTTGCCTTTGTTTGAGACAGGTCCTCACTCTGTTGAGATCCACCTGCTCTACCTCCCAAGTGGACTATAGGCAAGCGCCACTCTTCAGGGATACAAAAAGGGGTTTGAGAGGATGAAACTGTGAAAACTGCTTATGCAGTACCTTGATAACAAGTAGCAATAAAGGTAATGTTTTTCCCTATTAAACTTTTTGTATCTTTAAAGCTTACATATTTAATTTTATAACCACACAATTCATAATAAGTTACCTGCAGCCATTTCTTGTTGTTTCTGCTTTTCAACCATTTCCTTTTCTCGTTGTTCTTGTAATTTCTTTGCCCTTTCTAATCTATGAAAGACAAGGTAAAACAATTTGATGTAAAACCAAGTATGTACCATCATGGTATATACACGAACATTTTATATACAGCTTTAACGAATACCACATTCCTCCTACGTAGATTAGGTACCAGTCAGTTAATGAATATTTCAGTTCAATTCTCAAACTCTTTTTAAAAAGTTGGGGTTTGGCTCATGTTGTCTCTGCTGGCTGTAAATTGCAGGGCTATGGTAGGCTACCACCAGGGAGGCATACCTTGCTGTATTCACCCAATGTAATTCTTGTGACAGAGTCTCAATAGCTTTGGTTAGACTTGAACTCCCAACACAGTGGATCAGAGGTGTCTGTAAAAACAACTACTCCCCACCAGCTCTAAGACAAGGTTTCTTTGTGTAGCTTTGGTTGTTCTGGAATTAGCTCTGTAGACCAGGTTGCCTCAATCTTCCTACCTGAAATGCTGGAATTAAAGGCTTGCCCACGACCTCTTGATTCAAAAACAAGTTTATAAGTGGACCCTTCCCACCCACTTAAATAGTGTAAAATGTAAAAATCCCTAGACAGCCAAGGCAACACATACATGAAATACCACCACCTAGAAGATTAAAGCAGAAGTACTTGGTGAAACCCTGTTTAGAAAAATCAAAACAGGCAGGTGGAATATGCCTTTACCCCAGAATTTGGGAGACACAGGATGATCTTAGTGAGTTCAAGGTCACTCTGGGCTACAGAACACCCAGGGAAACCCTGCTTTAAAAAACCAGCAAATAAAATTAATAATCCAGAACACTCTCCAATTTCTGTCAGTACTGGCTATGAAAGCAAAAATAAAATTAAAGCCTGCAAACCTCATACTGGTGTTATGTAAATTATAGTGCATACGGAAGCAGCAAAACAATGTTTATAAAGAATACTGCTTGGAAAAGAATGATCCTGGGTAAAAACAATCCATCTATTTTATATTCAAAGGAAGGATCACAATAATGTGTAATTCAGAAGATGATATGCAAAAACACTTCATCACAATCTAATAAAGAGGACAAATTAAATTAGGAAATCTGTGACTAGGTAAGTAACTGGTAATATAGAATTTAAAATCCAACATAAAACAAAAGGAATTATACTTTACACTAAACCACCATTATTTGTTCAGATTCATTTCTTATACAGCAGATTAATCCCTCAGTTCTTGAATGAGGAACCCCTTTCAAATGTTGTTTCATTAATGTGGGCCAAACCAGGCAAGACTGAGGAAAAGGTTATTCTTTTGTTTTGAGACACATGTGCATTATGGTGACAGTTAACAGGTATTTGCAATTTTTCTCTTTTCCAGAGGGTATCTCATACAGTCTTGCATGGCTTCAAACGCAGGTAGTGTGAATGACCTTTAAATTTATGACAATTCCTGCCTCTATCACCCAAATGCTAGGATTAGAGATGTGTGCCACAGTTAATTGAGCTACATTCTCAGCAGATACTTGCTTTAACAAGTACTTAATTTAAATCACACAAAAGAAGTCATAACCTATAATCCCCTTTTTCTGTTTTATTAAGCATATAAGATAATCCTTGAGAATAAGTCTCCAATTTTGTTAATCAGTAAAATAGGTCACAGATCATTTATTTCCAAAACTGCTTTAAATTCTGACACTTAAAAAAAACTAAACAAAAGAAACATGTAAACATGTTTGTTTTAGAGTCAGGGTCTCACAGCAGATAGCCCCTGATGTTCTAGAACTCTCTATGTAGCCCAGGCTGGATTCAAGCTCAAGAGATCTGTGTACTTCTGCCTCCCAAGTACTGGGATTGAAGGCATGGACCAACACACCTCACACATTTCTTTTAGAGGGGTTTCCTGTCCACTTGTAATACTAACATCACTGATAACCTATTTCAAATGGCTTGATAGCAGTAACAACTTTGTATTTTTTCTTTTTGGACTTACATAGGCCTAGCACTGTCCTCAAAGTATTTATATAGTTAAGAACGACTCTGAATTGATCCTCAGTGCAAGAATTAAAGATGTGTACCAACATATACAGCCTATAACTTTACCTTAGTAACAGTTAAAAAAGAAAATGCTTGGAAAATTATTATACATTAGATTTCCATTAACTCCGTTGCTCCAAACAAGACAACCATTGGTTGCACTTGTAGGGCCATTGCAGGTCAGAACCAACTCCATTCACTAAGGTGAACGGATGAAGGGGTGAGCTCACACCTTTGCTGCTGTTCAGTGGAGTTTCTGCCAGGCTGGCTTCACAGGGCAGCAGCACATCAGGTTACACTGTGATAACTGTATTTTTATAATAAAAAACAAAACAAACTCAATTTTGTAAGGGGAAAAAAACCAAAAAAACCAAAAAACCCCAGAAAGAAAAAAACCCCAAATCCAAAAAGTATATTTTTTAGAATATGCAAAAAACTGCAAACATGTTCTTCACTTTTGGCCTCCTGAGGTAGCTCTTTGGCTCCTGCATATTTCAGTTACAGATCTGCTCTAATGTGGCCAAACAACCACCCAGCACTCAGAATCTTTGGAAATGCAACACTCTTTCTACACTACAAGATAATTGGCTTATGATGTGTACCTACTAAATCTAAAAACTGGTGACAAAATCTCAGTGTTTAGGTATTATTTCATAAGAAAAAAAGGGCAAAGACAGTTACTAAGAGGACCCTGAGCCATAGTTATCTAAAACTCAAAGTCCTCAAATGCAAACAAAAGACATTAAAAGTCTAAATGTGTGGGAAAAAAAAAAAATCAGTTAATCCCAAAGGCAAAAATTTCTTAGTCTTCGTGAATGTGTAAATTAAAAATCAACGAAATTGCCAACTAAAAACCTACTCAGATAGTTTGGTATCATAAATGTACAAAAGCTTTTATGGCTAGGATTTTTTGGAGGGAGGGAGGAGTATTCTGGGTTAAGACATTGTCTATACAATTGACCAGCTACTTAAAGTTGAAAAGGAAAAAATACGAATTATATGGGAAAATATACATACCTCCTAGCTAATGCTTCTTGGGCATCCATTGCTGTGTTTCTGCCTCTGAAGGGAGGAGGACTAGGTGTCCGGCTTAGACTTCTGCTAAATCTTCTTGGTTTTTCAATTCTCTTCTTTCTATCTCTACAATAAACAGTATTGTGTCTCATTATGGCCACTCAATATGTACCTTCAATAAAAACCAATTTTCTTTACGTAGTTCAACAAAAATCAAAACAGTACATGGTTTACAGTTGAAAAAATAATCTTATATGTTTATGCACAATTTACATGCCTGGATTAAGGTCAGAAGAAGGCTCCATGGAATCAGTTACAGAAGTTCTAAGAAGCTGTGAGTGCTATGAACTGAGTAAGAGCAGTCAGTGCTCGTAATCTCTGAGTTATCGCTCCATCCCTAACAATCAATACATCCCTTATAGTAGTTCTCAATTTCTCATACATTTAGCCAGTTAACACTCATGTTAATAGCTGGAATCACACTGGCTATTTCCAACTTTCTGTCTATATACTTAGTGATGCAAAGATTAGTTCCAAACATTGTTCATCCTGCATGTCTGTATGTACACAATGAGGATTCAAACATTCCTTGCTGTTCTTAAGACTGAAGTTCAGTTCCCAGTATGTATGCTGGGCGCCTAACAACTCTCTGTAACCCCAGACTCAAGGGATTTAAGTGCTCTCTTCTGGAGTCAATTGTACAAGGCAAACAGGTTCTTGTGCAGGAAGGAAACCAGTAAAGTTAAACACTGTTTCTTCAAAGGGAGAGATGTAGATAACATGTTTTCTGCCCAAAAGGCAGGGAATGGATGTGGTTAAAATTAATAGCCTGGTAACCAGCTCCTCCAGACCCTTGCCCAGAGTCCGTTTATCTCTGCCAATCTACAGCACTACCCTTTTAAATACCCTTAGCTGCTCCCTATGTTAATCTACAGAATCCATCTTTACAGAAGATAGAACGTGTACTATATAAGAGTCTCAACTTAATCAGTAGGCACTGGATTGAAATGTTCTCACAAATTGTGCTATGCTTAAATATGCCTAAACTACTGAGTGTCAGCCTCTCACAGTAGTACCAATACCAGCTACTGAGTCATGTTGTACTAGATTTCCTTCTTGCCTCCTGGAAATTGACAATATGGCCATGGTGTTTAAAGAGACCTCCAAAATCCACCAGCATCTGCATACATGGCCAAATACATACCAATATATAAAACCTAATTTTTTTTTCTTTTTGATTTTTCAAGACAGGGTTTCTCTGTATATAGCCCTGGCTGTCCTCTGCCTCCCAAGTGCTGGGATTAAAGGTGTTCATGGCACCACCACTGCCCGGCATAAAACCTAATCTTTAAAAAGGTTACTGACTAGACCAATAACAAACATCAGAGTAAACTAATGCTTGAAAACAAGTTACAACAGACTATATTTAGAATATATACGTACATAGAATTATATATATGCACTCAGTAACAACTAATGAAGAATATAGCCATGAATTTGAAGGAGAGCGGGGATGAGTATA
Source organism: Rhynchomys soricoides (assembly GCA_019843965.1). Taxonomy (NCBI): domain Eukaryota; kingdom Metazoa; phylum Chordata; class Mammalia; order Rodentia; family Muridae; genus Rhynchomys; species Rhynchomys soricoides. Next base: position 2,217,637 of record JADRCH010000214.1, on the reverse strand, counting down.
CTGGATGGTTTGGAGGGAGGAAAAGCAGGACAAAAATGCAAATAAAACAATCTTAGGGCTGGAGAGATGGCTCAGCGGTTAAGAGCACTGCTCCTCCAGAGGTCCTGAGTTCAATTCCCAGAAACCACATGGTGGCTCACAACCATCTGTAATGGGATCTGATGCCCTCTTGTGGTGTGTCTGAAGATAGCCACAGTGTCCTCACACATATAAAACAAATCTTTAAACACAAACTATTAATAAGTTTAAAAAAAAAATTCCAGCTCTTGGGAGGCAGAGGCAGGAGGATGTCTCAGAGCTTAAGACCAGCCTCATCTCTACAGAGAGCTCCATAGGACAGCCAGGACTAAGAACTACATAGTAGTTCTTTATCCCAAAACAAACCTTCAAAATTTTAATCCCAGCAATCATGGGGAAGCAGAGGATAGCTTGGCATTTTTTGGCCAGCCAAAGGCCATAGTGAGACTCTTAACTTGACCATAAAACATGCCACAATTTAAAACCAAGAATAAATAATAATGGCCCCCCCCATTCAAAAAAAAGAAAGAAGTTGGCTCAATGTGAAATAATACTTGCTGTGAAAGCAAGAGGACCTGATTTTAAATCCCCACGACCTATGAAATAAGCTGGACATGGCTGTAACTCTAGCATTTGGGAATCCCAAGAGCTTGACGGCCAGCCTAGCTGACACAGCAAGCTTCAGGTTTTCACCACCAGAAGAGCATGTGCATGTATGTACACGTGCGCATAGTAGACACCCTCCTCCAGTGGCTAGAGATGACACAGTGGATAAAAGAACCTGGATTCCATTTATTGTATCCATACAGAGGCTCACAACCACCTATAATTTTAGTTCCAAGGGAGCTGACAGTCCTCTTCTACTGACCTCAGGTACTATGCATGCATGTGGCACACATACATTCAAGCAAAGCCACTCAAAAACATTAAAAATTTCAAACAAATAAATTAGAAAAACAAAATCCAAAAGGTCTGATATACACAGTGCTTACAGTACATATAGCAAGCAGCAGTCATCAAAATTAGCTCTTGATCAAAAAAGCATTATAATGGATTTAGGTTCCTTGCACCTTCATATATGAACATGTATAGCACTTTTCTTTGTGGTGCAAGGTACGAAACCCATGGACAAAGTACACTAAAGCATGTCCACTAAGACATAACTGATGATGATTTATTAAAGTATATTAGATCAATTAGCAAATAAAATTGTGTTGCACACAAATTTTGAGAAAAGCTAAATAGCAAGAGTCTGCTATACTTTATCCAGGATAATGAACACTTACCGACTTCGACTCCTTGATCTGCTCCTGCTTCTAGTCCTATGCCTGTGTCTGGATCTTGATCGGGAACGTGTTCTGATCCTTCGTTTTCTGTCCCTGCTTCTAGATCTTGACTTCTTCCTGTCTCTGCTTCTGGATCGAGATTTCTTCCGATCCCTACTCCTTGACCGCGACTTCTTCCTTTCTCTGCTTCTACTGCGATGGCGCCTGAAATACAAGTGCACAGATTTGTGATTGCTTATAGATAGCTCCTCTGTTAAATAAAGCACAGGTTCTGACTACATATCCCAGGCAGACCTTGACCTTTTGATCCTACCTTTTAATTCCTGAAAATTTCATTCTAAGCCATATAAGGTAGTTAACAAAACAAACAAACCAAAAAAAACCAAACAAACAAAAAAAAACCCTACCAAACAAACAAAAAAGCTATCAAGGCAGGAAAAAAACCCTGCACTGTTTATATAGCAGGATAGGAAAGGGAGCTTTCTTCAACCCTAGCCATCTTGACAGATACTGTTGGCTGGGCTCTATCTAGCACCTAAGACAGGATGATGGCATCAAAGAGGACTAAAAAATAAATTGGGGAAAAAAAAAGCCAACCCCACCTAAACAGAACAAACTCTGCAGTTGGATTCACCTTAAATGCTGACTTGTTATAAAAAGTGCAAATTACATGCTGGGGTAACAAGTAGACTCAGATTCTGGAGTAAAATGGTCATTCTTATAAACTTAACAGCTTTGATCTAATTTGAAATATGCTATGTTGGCTAAAATTGGTATACCACTGCAATGGTATACTGAACCAGACACGCAAAAAACACTAGAGAACATACACATTGGCTGTCCAGCTACTTCTGACATCATTAGGAACAGAACAGGGTGGGAGAGATGGCTGAGTGTTTTTCCAGAGGGTTCTGAACACCCACTGTACCTAAGTCCAGTTCCAGGGAATCCAATGCCTCCATACACACCAGTCACACTTGCATGACACATACATGAAGGCAAAACACCCATATGTACTAAAACAGCCTACATTTTTGAATCATGACCCAATTTTCCAAATGCTGTTTAACTGTGAATAAATATTATAACCCACAATTCTAATGGTGGAGTATAGTAAGATATACTAGTAATAGTAGCTTGGAAGTTTGAGGCCAATCAATAGCTTGTGCTACCGAGTGACCCTTGACTCAAAAATTAGTAAATTTCTTTTAAAGGTGAAAAGCATGTGGATCTCCGAGTTTGAGGCCAGCCTGGTTGGTCTACTCACCCAGGAATAGAAGTTACACAGAGAAACCTTATCTCCACCCTCACTCCCCAAAAACAACAAAAGAAAATATAAATCAGATGTTAAAGAGGTAACAATTTCTGTATTAATCCTATAAAAGAATAGTTCTTGGCTTAATAAAGTTTAACACTATAACCTTTTCAAGATAACTGAAGAGTTTAAAGGTCATTTAGCCACTAATTAAATGTGCTAACCATCTCTCAGCCTCTTGGAAGCCACTTTTAGATTTATTCTTTCAGTGCTAGGGACTGATCCCCAGGGCTTTGAATATGATAGCTTTCTACTATACCCTAAGATTCTAAAAGCCTTTAGTTATCAGCTGAAAAAGAACTACATCAAGATAGTAAGAAATAATTAGTATCTCGTGTAAGACTACATGTATAGTCTAGGTACAACCTGTAAGTTAAAGCTACTGGAAGGCACTACACTATAACAGCAAAACTAGTTACCTTTCACGCGATCTAGACCTTGAGTGACTTCTGCCCCGTGATGACCTCCTTTCTTTGCGTTTATGTCTGTCCTCACCATTCTCAGATGAATTTAATCGTTCTCTTCCTTTGTCAGAAGAATGTTCTTTGTCATTGTGCTCCTCAGACTTGTGTCTCTTAGAGGATTTATCTTTGGATTCATGTCTTCTTGCCTGTTTTAACAAGAAGTTGGTTCTTTCAGGAAAATAGTGCAACAAAAAGAGTTAGTATGGGTATCAGTAAACAAAAATGTTGTGATGCAACATTAGTAACCTTAGGGATGTGTGGCAAATAAAATCTAGTTTCATAACACCTAAAGGTTGCATAGTAATTACAACTCTCTTATTAAGACACAAAATTGCAGTTCCTTTAGTAATTTAAAAACAATGATTTCAAAAATAGATAATGGCTAATGAAAAGCCATAGCTCAAGTAGAATCCTCTTTAAAAAAACAAAACCCACTTCTTACTCCAATTTAAACAATTAAAGCAATTTAGACAATTAAAAAACAGCTGGGAGCGGTGGCGCACACCTTCAATCCCAGCACTCAGGATCCATAGGCAGGTGGATATATCTGTGAGGCCAGCCTGGTTTACAAATCAAGTTCCAGGATAGCCAGGGCTGTTACACAATCCTGTCTCATAAGAAAAAAAAAAAAAATAAAGAAAAAAGAAACCCACAAAACACCAATCAAGTAAAAACTAACAAAACTATGGAATGTAGCTCAGTAGCAGAGCATTTCACTAGCATGCATAAAGTCCTAGGTTCAATTCCCAGTAACAGCAAAAAGAGAGGAGTTAACAGGTAAAAACAAAGAACTGTATTACAAAATGCACTTCAAACAAAGCAGAAAAACATACTTTGACAAAAGGTTACTTCCTGCTATTTCAAATGAGGCAGACCAGCAATATCCCCCTAACTAGCCACATCCTCTCCAAAGTCCTCAGCTCTCAGTGTCTATAAACAGTGGAGCAGCCATTTAGCTTGTATCAATCCCAAAAGGCTTAGAGCTCTACTACATTTTATGAACCCAGGGTGGAAAATAACTATCATTTTAAATTAAAAGCCAAAAAAAAAAAATTAATCAGGGGTAATAATTCCTATGTCATAAAACATATACTTTGAAGTTAACTGTATGGTCAAATCTCAACTGTGCCATTCAAATGTCAAATATGTAAGTATTAAGTAATATTTATTTCCCAACCCAAACTTGGAAAATCCACCTTGTATTTAAAGAATTTCATACGACTCAGGGTAACTAAACTTAAATCGTCTAAACTGTTTTCTCCTATTTCATATATACAAGAGCTGAAACACAAAGCTTCACAGTAATTCATTTGGGCCTGGATCCCATCCTTTGCCTGAGTGCTACCCAGGCCACCACTTCACCATAACACATGGGTATTTCTCGCAATAGGTCATAGCATATTCCTTTTGATTTGAGGATAATTAACTTTAAAAACCAAGTAAAACAACAAACCAAAAAACCAGAGTCAATAATTTTGGAACATGCACAGTGACACATCTGAAAATGATCACAGTGACTTCTTATTTTGCAGAAAAATAAGAGACCTGGAAGCACAAGCCAAACCTTAGTTTCATGGCCAGCTCTCTATTAACATGACCTTAGAAAACATTCTCAACTTTGCTATATATATAGTGGTAGACTAGAAAAGCTTTAAATGGTAAAATTTCCAGAAACTTTAAGAGTTTATTTTAAATCAGTTCACAAACATAACATTACTATTAATTTTATAAAACATTATAACCCTTAACTGATTTAAGATATATGTATTTAAGGGAAATAGGAGTTTGAATGACTAATAGTTACCTTATCATGAAGTAGGCTTATTATTTTGCTATCTGAGTCTGCAGCGTCTTCAGTTCAGTCTCTTCGCGCATTAGCACGCTGAGTATGATTTATTATAGAAATGTTATCATGTGAGCTAAACAAAATAGTCATTTTCACAAAAACTCTCCTAAATTAAAAACTTAACAGAGCTTCCATTAGGGGAAGAGGTGAAGTCCCTGCCCACATTTGTTTTAGGAGTCCCTTGCCCAGCCCCCTGAGGCTTTTTTCCCTTTCTCACTGCTAATTCTCTTCCTAGGTAGCTCAGTCCTCATCTTCTTGGGTGGGTGAGGCAAGTTAGCTCCTCTGCAGTCCAGTTGCTGCCTTTGTTTCTCCTAAGGCTTTACTGTAGACGTCACCTCTCCAACTATCCCTTACATTTTTATTGCAATACTATTAGGGCCACTGAACTTAGGAAACTTCACAAAAGGAAACTAAGAAAACTCAGTATTTTCAATAACGGAGAAGTAGCTGATAAACAGGGTGCGGTTAGAGATGACTGCTAGTCAAAAATCTTGAGGAGTTGTCGAGGATAAAGAGACCTGGGACCTCAGATTAATGGAAGCTCTGTATCACAGGCCTAAAAATCCAGTTTATTCTTCATATATTTTTATTGTGAATATTTTCACAATAGAGTAAAAGTTAATAGCTTTTGAAGGTACTTTCCATATAAACAACTATCTTCTTGAAAAAATGATGAATCCAAATCATGCTTATTTTTAAAACCCAATTAACCTTTTTAAATTTCAAGTTTTTGTACTTACCTTGACAATGGCAAATAGTCACAAAAACATTTCTACCAGACACTTTATAAGAATTTTAAAGCACCTATTCACTACAAAGTATTAATTACCTCTTTGCTTCTGCTCCGGCTCCTGTGCTTTCTTCCATCATTATCTGTGAACACACACAGAATCCCAATTATATGAAGATACACAAATATCTTCAACACATAATGATACAACAATTTAAAAAAGTCTGTATACAGGATTTTTATAACAAGGTCCAGGTTTGAATTGAAAACAAACAAACAAAAGGCAAAGCAAAACCACTACCTCCTAGATTTCTGATTGGGGCTAAGTATAGTGCCTTCCTATGCATTTGTCTTTTAGTTAAACCTAAAAGATTTTTTTAGGCTGTGTTCAACATTTTAGAATAGAGTGAGCCTTACTATGTTACTCAGGCTGGCTGGGGTCTGGAGCTTGTTATGTAGACCAGGCCTTTTTCGGCGTGTGCACCACGCCTGGCCAGTTTATTACTGTGTGTGTCCACACCTGCAGGTCAGAGGAAAAAACTCTGGGAGTCAGTTCCCTCCTTTCACTTGTATGGGGCTGAGGGTTGAATGTAGTTGTCAAGCTTGCACATATGTGCCTTTACCCACACCAAGATCTCACTAGATGTCAAGTCCTGGCCTTCACATACCTGCTCTCACTCACACACATACTAAATACATATGCTTTATTCTCTCTCTCTCTCTCTCTCTCTCTCTCTCACACACACACACACACACACACACACACACACACGGACATGTATGTGTGCACATAAACAAAATAAAACTCAAAACAAACAAACTAGGTTTGGGGCTGATCACAGAGGTTAGCCTGGATCAGGGAGACTCATTTTAAAATTAACAGCCAGGCTGGATTACATTTGACATGTTCTATAGTCAAATGGATGTTAGCTAGACATTTTCTTTTTTTTTTTTCTGAGGCAAGGTTGACTTGAGGCCCAGAGTTGACTCTTACTTTTTTTTTTTTTTTTTTGCTTTTCGAGACAAGAGTTTCTCTGTTTAGCCCTGGCTGTCCTAGAACTCACTCTGTAGACCAGGCTGGCCTCAAACTCAGAAATCCGCCTGCCTCTGCCTCCCGAGTGAGTGCTGGGATTAAAGGCGTGTGCCACCACTGCCCGGCTTGACTCTTACTTTTGATTACTGTGCAATGTCACATCAAGCTAGCAAATGTATAATCTACAAGTGATCACAATGCCCAATAAGTTTAAACACACACCAACACACGACTTTTAAACAAATTACTCTTTATTAACTTTACAACATTAGGTCCTTACGTAAGCTAAGACACTCTACCAATTTACGTCACACCCAGCCCCGCTTTCTTAAATAGCCTTCCACACTAGTTACCCTCCTTTGGTTTATAAAGACAGCGTTTCATATTTCGCCTGGGCTGGCCTGGAACTACAATGTAATTCATGCTGAACTTGTACTTCTGTAATGCTTCTGCCTCATTGTTTAAGTGTCGGAATTACAGGTGTGTGCCATGCTCTCAGCTGCTTTCATCTTTTTGAAAGGACACACGAATACCAAGCATTTGGAAATATCAAACTTGCTTCAAACATACTGCATTACAGGGCTTGGGGTATAAATGGTAAGGGACTAACTGTGGAGTACTGGATTCTAGCCTTAGTGATGGAAGAAAAACAAAAACAAAAACAAAAACACCTCTCCACGAAGGTGCTATACAACACACAGTTAAAGAGTTAAAGTTTGTTAAATAAATGTAGAATAAATACACCACTATCTAGACAATATTCTATCCCATTAAATTCCTTACCTGATTTTCGTTTTCTTTCTCTTGACCTTGACCTCGACCTTGAATAATGATGTTTTGAGGCTCTAGGAGAAACAGATACATCTGACTGCTCCTTTTTCTTTTCTCTATCCGGTGAGGTCTTTTCTGGGGCTAATCCATCTCGCTCTGTATCAATAGCCTAAAAGTTAAAAACAAAAATCATCAAAGTTTATAATTGCATTTCTAGTATCTCCTAGTTTTTTAAAAGGGCAAGGAATGAAGACAGTTGAGTTTTACCAGAAAAAAAAAACAAAACCCAAACATGGCTGATTTCCAAGTGAATGTATGCGTAGTAAAGTAAAAGATGTAAAGGACACAACTGTAGTAGGTATTTCCAATAAATATTTAAAGAAACCATATAACTTTAGATGCTTGCCAGTAATCAAATTGTTGTTCATTATTATTAAAAAGCTATTTAAATGAGCTGTTAAAAGTAGAAAGGTACTTAAAATTATAGGATATTAAAGTAGCATAGGGAGTATTTCTAGATTATAAAAGAATAAGCAGAAAATTACCTTACCTGAGAACCTAATTAACCTTCTTTAATGAAAATATCCCCTTGGCACAGAGGTACAGCAAAACATGTTCTGCCTCTCCGTATTTATGCTCTGGGCTATGGAAACATCAAGCCGTTTCCACGTTAAAGCATTTTATAGGCAATATTACAATATAAATTCTTTTTGCAGTGCTAAAGATTAAACCCAGGGTCTCATGCTTGTCAGGCAAGTTCTCTATCACCGAGCTAAATCCCAGCACTTACAAAACTGAAACAAGACATAATGGCACATATATTTTCAGAGACCCAATTTACCTAAGGTTCAATTTCTTGTCATTTTCTAGTTTACAGGAGGCCACCTATCTTCTGTACTCTCAACAGCAACCAGCACAGAAACTCATGAATAAATGCCTAAGGAATGAATTTCAATTGTAACCTCATCATTAAAGCTATTTCTGGTTGAGGATATACGTCAGTGATAGCAGCTCAGTATTAAATCATCAGTGTTGGGGGTGATGATTTAATAATGTTTTACCATAGTACTACTAAAGAGGGGAGGAAATGATGTATAATAGTACTGATGTATGGAATGTTAAAACAATTAAAAAGAAAAGCAATCTAAAAGTTCCCTTGAGTTTGATTTTGAGATGACATCTCATACAGGCAAGACAGACCAGGCCCTTAAACTCCTGACCCTCCTACTTCCAGAGCATTGAAATTACAGATACATGCCACCAAGCTCAACATTTAGTTGAACTTTGATAAGAGGCACTGGAAACAAACAGCTTTGAACTTGTCTGTGGTGAACTGGTAAGGTATCTGACTAGAGATGATAATAGGAAAATAAATCTGTTCACCCAGAGAACAGATGACTCAGGACTGGAGCTGGCAAACTACATTTCTGTTCTGTACAATTCTTGAGTGCCCCCCACCCCTTAAGACAAGGTCTCTTTTATGTAGCCCTGACTGGCCTGGAATTCACTATGCAAACCAGGCTGGCCTCAAACTCAGGTATCTGCCAGTTTCTGCTGGGATTAAATGTGTGTTGTTGAGCCCAGCTGAAGAATAACTTTTCATATTTAAAAAGCTTGGTAAAGCAAGCAAATAATAACAACCATAAAACCAAAAGTATTTACCAGCTGCTCCTTCCACCAAGTGTTTACCAACTTCTCATTTAGGACTTCAGAGGGAATAACTACAGTCTTCATCAGGGAGAATCATGACCAACCTTTTCCCTTGGGAAGATTAGTTCAGAAAATAAGTACCAAGATAAAAGACGTGTATTATTTTACCGGGACACAAAAGGGATCAAAACTGATACCAGACTCCAATAATAAAATAACACACAAAATAAGACAGATTTGGGAACTGGAAAGGTGGCTCAGCAGTTAAGGACACACAATTAAAAGGACAAACTTGTGATCGGAGGTGAAATGCATAAATTATGTGATAAGCTACCAACTGTAGCTCAATAGAAAACAATAAGAAAGCATTCCAACCAACAGACTCTCCTAAGATACTATAATCTCCCTGTCTTTACTATCTCCTAGTAATACATGCTGCTCTATTACATTATTAAGGACGACAGTACTCCACAAAACATTTTTTTTAATTCTTGTTCTCTGTATTCTTAAGGATGATTTCTGATTGGCCTATGATGAGTTTCTTCTCAGCTTAAAAAGCACTTCAAACCAACCACAGGGACCCCTCCCCCCAAGTTGAGATGGCTATGTGTCCAAAGCTGCCCTCAAACTTTTCAATCTCATGCTACAGCAGCCTCTCACTTGCTAGGATCACACGCAAGACATTCACTTTTTTTGAACACCAATATGAGAACTGAAAACTATAGAAAAAGACAATGTTTAGTCTGTAGCAAGCTCAGAATCGTGGTACTTGTGTGACACAGGTTATTAGCAGTCATTTCACATACAACACATACTACAGAATAAAACCCACCTCATCATTAAACACATGAAACAGGTGTTCTTCCCATCCCCCGGAGATTGAAAACCCAAATATCAATTACTCAGCTTTACTTCAGTTTAGTAGAAATCCATAGAAACACTGCCTGCAAACTGCACCGTTCTTAATCACTGGGTCTATAAGCCACCCGTTTTCCATATTTAAATCGTGAAAACCCTAGATAACAGCTGAAGCACAGTATACAAATCCATTTTCAGAAAGAAAGGTAAGCAGCAAATTTAGTACTAGGCCAGTTCTCCGGAGGATTACCTTTACAGTGGACGACACTGCAGGAATCGAATAACTGAATTTATTTCACTTAGAATAAGGGAACACAAGAAAAACAATACCACTCTTGAAGTATACTACGAGGCCCAAGACACTACTTAGAAAAGTATTAATCCCACAATTTTAAAAAGCTTACCTACTCTTTGAAAACTCATTAAAAAAAAAATCATTCTAAATTCAACTAGAAAGAGGGCAGTGAGCTGCAGAAAAACTACCTGTACCATTTTAATTTCAAATATTCCATCAGGAAAAGTAAGCCTTATTTACAATATGAAGTTAAAACCTGTTAGTCAGTAAAAGGGAATACAAAATGCTTACAAGAATATTTTCTTTCGAAAACCAGAAACAAAATATCACAGGACAATACGATTCATTAGAAATGGGCATAGTATATCCAGGGCAGGCTTCCATATGGGTCAGACAGGGGTCTTAAACAATGCTGCGGTTCTCAAAGACCTCTGAGTTTGGGGGCAGCCTGGTCTACAGAGCGAGTTTCAGGACAGCCAGGGCTACAGAGAAACCCTGTCTCAAAAAAAAAAAAAAAAAAAAAAAAAAAAAGTAACACAAGTCGCTTTAAAGCATAAGTATCAGGGAATGGAACTGGATAATTAGACAAATTTTTGCTCTTTAAAAGAATCTCAGTTCCAACCAAGAAGGTTCGCAAAATTAGAAGTACCCCTATTACTAAGGGTTCGCTAAAAAAAAAAAAAAAAAAAAAAAAAAAAAAAAAAGGCTCTCTTCATACACTGCGCCTTAAAGAGACTGCCTTTTTGACCCGATACGTCCCAGAGGATACACTTGTCTCTTTTCTTTCCGATCAAATGCGATAAAGCGCAAAGCATGAACTCAGAAGCCTTATGAAACGCACCGCATAACACTAGTCTGGGTCAAAGAGATAAACCCCACAGTTCAGTGGGCTTCTGAAGAAATACTGGGTAAGGGAAATGATGAGGAAAGTTCTGGGGAAAAAAAGCCATTCCCTGCGGCTCCCCACCCCCATCCACACCGCCTTACCTCCCCCTCCCTGCAGCAGGAAGCCATGATGGCGAGCGCAGAAAGCGGCCGCGGCGCCATTTTGTCCACACACAAGCACGGACAACAGCCCCTATAGCTGTTCACCCACTCTGTGTAAAGAACCAAAAAAAGAGCCTGGGCTTCAAGCTCCTGTTAGTACCTACCGCCATTGTTTTTGAGTCCCGGCCGCTAAGGCGGCGCCTCTGCCTGCCCGCACTCAACAGTACTGGCCGCCTCGAAGCTTCGCCACAGACTAAATCTCTTGCGCGAGAGACCCGGATGGCACAAAAGGGATGAGGCCCGGCCAGGCGCGCAGCTTGCTGGGAGAAAAAGTGGGTGGTGATAAGAGTTTCTATAACAACGCAGTTCGAGGTGGTGATTGGTTAGTCTTTCGAAGGGCGTGGCGTAAAGCCTATGAAGTGGGTGGGGCCAAGAATTACGTCCCAGAATGGATTCTCTCTATCAGGAATTCAACTTAGTCTAAGGCGGGGCGGTTTCCTAGCTCAAATTTGAGTGAATTTTGGCCTGCTCCGGCCTCCGTAAAAGGGGTTGGGCGCGGTATTCTCCCGCCAATTCAAATCAGTGGCCTGGAACCTAAAATGAGTAGGGGCGGTTGTGTCAGTCAGAAAGAAGTGTGAAACACTTGAGAATTCTCTTTCAATTTCTTCTGCTGCAGGTAAGAAGTTAACCGTGCGGTTCAAGGGAAGCGGGAGGCGTGTCAGGAGGAAACAGCAGGGGGCTTCAGTCCATTTCAGTGTTTATCGCTCTCTAGATGTTGGCGGGAGAAAAATTGGAGAGGATTCTAGACGGCAGGCCTTCTGAGCTTTCGTGGATAGCTTCATCAACAGTGTTTCATCTGATTCATGATCTTGTATTGGCTTATCTGTTTTCTTCCCGCAGTCAGTGATGCCAAAATCTCTGTGCTTATCACCTGTTTGCTTTCTCTCTTGCACTAGATAGAAAAGTTAGTCTTAAAAGATTTACTTCTCTCCCATCGTCTTCCACTTTTGGTGTGGCTACATAAGCTGCCTAAACTCTCCAGCCTCTGATCTTTTACACTCTTCTCAGTGATTGCAATCACTGTTCTTGACCTTATATAGTTTGTTTCCTGTCATTCAGGTTTCAGCACTTCTTTTCTCAGACAAGTACTTCTTAAACCATCTCCCTTTTATCTAACCTTCTTTGCTGTTGTACTTATGTGAGCGTTTATTTGTTGGGAGACAATTTATCCAGGGAAAGCAGACATTATTTGAGTCGATTTACTAACTTTAAACTTACTTTCAGTAATTGGTCTATTATCTAACTGATGTCAGGGATTAAATTCCCAAAGTATAGTTATTAAGTTGCAAGGTTAAAATGGGTAAAATTGGGAAACATAAAAATACTTGACACAGTGTTCAACCATTTTGGCATTATTATTCCCACAAGACTGTAAACCTCAGAGATAAGATTGTTAAGTCAGTTGGTAGAGTGCTTGTCTAGCCTCTGGCCTGAGTTTGAACCTCAGCAACATAATCCAGATCATCCTGGTCTACATAGCAAGTTTGAGACCAGCCTGGTCTACATGATATTGTTTCTCTCCCCCCCTCCCCCGCAACAAAACAGGTAAACTGTAATGACATTTTTCTGTCTCATTCACAATTGCATCCTTTTCGAACAGCTATTAGATTGTGCCTGGTGCATAGTAGGGCTTCTGAGATGTTTCTCCTTGTGTTTTACAGATGTAGTAAACACACTCAAAAGTATTTACTTGAACTCACCTGTCTTAATCTCCCAATTCCCAATTAAATATCAGGTTTTTTTTTTAAAAAAAAAATATTGTTTTGCTTCTTTTAACTCAGTTGTGTTCTTTTTTCTTTTGTGCTTAATTTTCTTTTTTGTTCATTAATTTACATATTTATTTACTTTACATCCTGATTGCAGCTTCCTCTCCAGGTCCCCCTCATATCGCCTCCCCCTGTTCCCCCTTTCCCTTTTCCTCAAAGAAGGGGAGGCCCCACCAAGGGAAGCAGCCCACCCTGGCACATCAAGTGGCAGCAGGCCTAAGCCCATCCCCTCCCACTGAGGCCAGACAAGCAGCCTAGCCAGATGAAAGGAATCCAAAGGCAGGCAACAGAGACAGCCCCCCTCCCCCCAACACCCTGATTGTCAGGTGACCCACCTGAAGACCGAGCTTCACATCTGCTACATATGTGTAGGGGCCTAGGTCCAGGCCATGCATGCTCTTTGATTGGTGGATCAGTGTCTTTGAGCCCCTTCTTTCTGGTTGTTTTGTTTCTTTTCGGTATTTCCAGACAGGATTTCTCTGTGTAGCCCTGACTCTACTGGAACTAGCTCTGTAGACCAGGTTTGTCCTGCTTCTGCCTTCCAAGTGCTAGGACTAAAGGTGTGCGATGCCACTACCTGGTTTAGACCAGACTGGCTCAGAACTCAGAGGTCCACCTGCCTCCGCCTCCACCTCCGCCTCCGCCTCCTGAGTACTGGGATTAAAGTCCTGTTATGTTCTTAGCAGGGGTTTTTCTTTATTACATTCCAAGCCCAAATGTTACCTGCTTTCAGATAGTATATTAGCAGATGATTCAGAGTCTTAGGAACCATCAAAACTCAGAACAAGCAGGATGTGATGGCTCTTGGCTGAAATCCCAGCAGTCTGGAGCTGAGATAGGACAAGCCTAACTCAAGACTATCTTCAGTTATACAGTGAGAGGCTGACTCAAAAAACAAAACCCTTCAAGCCAGGCAGAGGTGTTGAATACCTTTAATCCCAGCACTCGGGTGACAGAGGCAGAAGGATCTCTGAATTTGTGGTCAGCCTGGTCTATACAGCGAGTTCTAGGACATCCAGGGCTACACAGAGAAACCCTCAAAACAACCTTAGTTGTAGCCAACTCCAACATTCCCCTCCCACTTTGTGTGTGTGTCGACAGGATCTCGCTATACAAACCTGGACCAGACTAGGTTGTCCCAAATTTGAAATTATTCTTCTGCCTTTGCCTCTGGCATGCTGAGATTATGGATGTTTGCCATGATGCTTGTCTGTAATATGCACATATATGTATACATACATTTTCTTATTGTGTGTGTACATTCATGCAGGTCAGAGGATGACTTTCATGCAGTTTGTTCTTTAACCATGTTGCTTCTTTTTTTAATATTTTAATTTTGTGTTTTGAAACAGAGTTTCTTTGTGTAGCCTTAGCTGCCCTCAGACTAGCTTTGTAGACCAGGCTGGCCCCAAACTCACAGAGATCTGCCAGCCTCTGCCTCCTGAGTGCTGGGATTAAAGGTGTGCGCCATGACACTCGCCAACCATGTGGATTCTTAAAATGGAATTCAGATTGTCAGTCAGGCTTGGCATCAAGCTTCACCCCCATAACAACCACCTTGCTAGCCCTATATTACACTTTAAAGATTAAAATTGGGGCTGGAGAGGTAGCTCAGTGGTTAAGAGCACTGTCTGCTCTTCCAGAGGGCTAGGGTTCAATTCCCAGCACCCACATGGCAGCTCAGAACTGTCTGTCACTCCGGTTCTAGGGGATCTGATGCCCTCACACAGACATACATGCAGGCAAAACACCAAATGCACATAAAATAAAAATAAATTTTAAAAAAAAAATTAGGAAATTGAGGAAAAAAATTATAGTATTTGTCTCCAAACAGCTGACTAGTCATTGTGAAAGGAAAGAGCCAAAAGCCAACAATTGTTCTTTCTTACAGTGTAGTGTTCTTGATCTTCTCGGCCTCCTGTCTCCATCTCCTGAGTGTTGGGATCATAGGCTTGCAACACCGAGCCGAGTTTATAATGTCTTAGAGATGAACATGCAGGCTAGACAAGTACGTTCCTCCTCACTTTGTTTGTTTGTTTGTTTTTGAGACAGGATTTCTCTATTATGCAGGTTTGGCTGTCATAGAACTCACCATATATACCAGCTTGGCCTTAAACTCACAGAGATCCACCTGCCTCCCCACTTGCTGGGATTAAAGACATGCACCATCATGCCCAGCATCTCTTTTTTAAAAGGTTCTCTCGTATCCCAGGCTGTCTTAGAACTCATTATGTAGTAAGGCCAGCCTTTAAACTTCTGATCCTCCTGCCTCCACCTTTATTTAATTGGTAGAGATCAGACCTAAGATCTCTAGCGTGGTGAGCTCATACTTAGCTCAGCTCCTCTCATAGACTGTTTTTAAAAGGTTTTACTTTTATTTGTGTGTATGGATATTCGGGTGCATGTGCCTGTGGAGTCCGAAGAGGTCATCAGGTCACCTGGAATTGGAGTTAGGTGTAGTTGGGTGCTGGGAACTAAATTTTGGTCCTATCAAAGAGCAGCAGGCACTTTTAACCACTGAGCCATCTGTAGCTCCTTCCTTTCGCTCAGATGTTAAAAGTTAACAAGAGTATTTAAAATACTAAGAGTAACCTTAGTATTTTAGTCTGACTCTCTTCACAGATGATTAGAGTTATATTGTTAATGAGATTGTTAAAACTCTCTTTTGGGTTTCAGGTGTAATTTTTGATGAAGGTAGAAACCAACTCGTGACAGCATGGGGCCATGCACAAAACCTTGGGTCCCAACTCAGCACCATATACAAACAGAAACCTTGTTTGTTTGTTTTTAATAATTTATTTATTTATTTTATGTATGTGAGTCCACTGTCACTGTCTTCAGATACCCCAGAAGAGGGCATCGGATCCCATTACAGATGGTTGTGAGCCATCATGTGATTGCTGGGATTTGAACTCAGGACCTCTGGAAGAACAGCCAGTGCTCTTAACCACTGAGCCACCTCTCCAGCCCCCCTTATTTGTTTTTTGAGACAAAGTTTCACTATATAACCCTGTCTGTCTTGGAATTTACTCTGTAGACCAAGCTGGCCTCAAATTCACAGAGATCCACCTGCCTCTGCCTCCTAAGCACTGGGATTAAAAGTGGCACCATTATGCCAGGGTTTCATTTGAGGTAGTCTCATAGAGTCCAAGCTGGCTTCCAATCCAAAAATGACCTTGAACTTCTGATCCTTCTGTGTACCATCACAACTGATTTATGCAGTGCTCCGGGTTGAACCAAGGTTTCCTGCATGCTGGGCAAGCACTCTACCAGCAGAGATTTAAAAAAAAAAAAAAAATCCCAAAGACAAAAACGTATTTATTTATTTACTTACTTACTTACTTAGAAAATTGTATAGCAATATTAATGGGCTTTGAAATAGAGTCATGACTTCCGAAAGATTCCTCTGGTTCCTTTCTTAGCGCTCCTCCTCCTCTTCATTCTTGCTCAGTTTTCTTAATCTCTTTGTTCTTTTTAATTTTACTTATTGTAATTTTTTTTTTTTTTGTAGTTTTTCAAGACAGGGTTTCTCTGTGTAGCCCTGACTGTCCTGGATCTCACTCTGTAGACCATGCTGGCCTTGAACTCAGAGATCCACTTGTGTCTACCTTTGTCTCCCAAGTTCTGGGATTAAAGGCATGCACCACTACCATCCAGCTAATAATTTGTTCTGATGAACAAAGAAGTGTTTATCCTGAGATAACCCAGTCTGACTTTGTGCGCTTCCCCTGGCCTTGAGCAGGCTGAATAGACCTTGGACGTATGCCACAGTTGGACCTTAACGACCCAGGTGGGACCCAGTGGAGTCATCCACCTTGCTGCGCATGCAGCTTCTTACAGGAACTTAGAAAAATGGACTGCCCTCTGAGCTTGTTTTGCAACATAGTCCAGCTGTAACAAAGGGTGGGGTCTGTGGGCTCTCCCTGTGTAACACAGTACGGAATATTAAATTTCGAGCCTTGAGCAGAAACTTTGTCTTGGCTTCATCCTCTCATGCCTCGTTCCATTTTCATTTCTAGCCCCTCTTTCAGTAGACCCAGTTCATCCATGGCTGCTGAACAGCCGTATGACTGTAGAACCTTGGATTTATGCTGATTAATGGTTTATTTCAAATGAAAACTTTGGATAATTTAGATGTTGAGGCCATGAGATAGTACAAGCTTCAGGATATGTTGATAAGATCCGACTGACTTGTGTGTAAGACAATTCAGTATTCTCTGGTGATAATCATAATACTTGTCCATTTGTTTTACTGAACCAAAATGTGTGACAACCCCAGCATTGAAGACAAAGGGTTTTTTTTTTGTTTTTTTTTTTTTAATTTATTACTACTAAGTTTTGGGTTTTGTTCTTTGAGTAAGACTTCATTTCCCAAAGAACTAAATCTTGTGCACAAAAATAATTTGGCCTGTTGTTCCAGGAAAGATAGCAGTTCCTTCCTTCCTCTGAAAGACAATCTCAGAAACATGTGGAACAATATTGAGCTGCTAACAAGTGATGACACCGGAAGTGGATGCGTCAGTGTTGGCTCAAGAAAAGAAAACGTGACTGCACTGTACCAAGCAGACTTGCTTGCAAAGATCTCCTCTGAGAAGGTAATGGTTTTTATACTGACTTTGAATCAAGGTTCAGTCATAGACTGTAGAAATTGGCATCCACATTCGCCTGGGTCGTCTTAAGAGCAGTGTTTCCAAAGATGAACTCTTCCTGACTCCTGGATGTTTAGTGTGGATGTAAAGTGAATCGGACTGGGTGGGCTGTGTCTATAATCCAGTATCTGGAGGGTGAGGCAGGTGGATGACTGGGAGTTAAGAGTCCAAGGCCAGCTCCAGTCATGTAATGAGTCCAGGCCAATTAAGGCAACATTGACCAGCCACTGTCTCAAAACTAAAACAAAAATACCACCACCTGGGGATAGTATATAAGTTGATATAAAGAATTACCTCTTTGAAACTTTGTCTAAGAAAAAACAAAACCAGAAAAACAAACAAAAAAAGTCTTACCTGCTGTCTGCTTGGGCCTAAGACTTTCCCAGTAGAGTTGAACACTAGGGCTCCCTCCTAGTGGGTTTAGTCAAATACTGCTGGTATTCAAATGTTAATTTGGGTCCCCAAAATTGTTTACACAAGAGAGCCCACAAGTAGGAGGGGCCATGCCCCACATCCCGTGGTTCTGATTGATTGGTGAATAAAAATGCCAACAGCCAATAACCGAGACCGAGACCAGGAGGGAGGAGAGGAAAGAGGTATCCTCCCTGCCAGGAGAGATGGAGGAGATTGTGGAGGCTCCTTGGAGGAACTGGGAGAATTGGCCCACAGGAGAGGTGGGTTAACCGCGGGGGTTTGGCAGTGGCCAGCTATTGCACTGTTTAAGGCATATCAAAATATAAAAGCTGTGTGTGGGTCTTTCATTCGGGAACATAAACCCTTGAGGCGGACAGGGAAAACACCATCAGGCTTTAGTAATTAAATATTATTTCAACACCCTCCCTGTCCCAATCTGTCCCTTCTTCACTGAGTTGAGTACTCTTGTGGCTGGTAGTTAGAGTCATTTTCCCAAAATATGAAAATAGTGACTTACCCAGGTTTCCAGAAGTAGCAAGGAGAGTTTATTCAGAGCAAAGCAATAAAAAAAAGACTAGAATGAACTGCAAGAAAGAAGCAGGCCCCTGGACGGAGGGAACTCAAGGCCTCTCTCTCTCTCTCTCTCTTTTTTTTTTTTTTAGATTTATTTATTTATTTTATGTATATGAGTACACTGTCGCTGTCTTCGGACACACCAGAAGAGGGCATCAGATCCCATTACAGATGGTTGTGAGCCACCATGTGGTTGCTGGGAATTGAACTCAGGACCTCTGGAGGTGCAGTTGGTGCTCTTAACCACTGAGCCATCTCTCCAGCCCTCAAGGCCTCTCTTGTTTGGGGCTTCCTTATATGGGGTTCAAGAGGAAAAATGGTTGCTAAGAGATATATAGGCAGTTCTCTATTTTGAGTGACAGGATAGGCTGTATAATCATTTTTATCTTTTTCAATAATTCATCTGATTTTAATCATGTGTGTCAGCAGGATATTTCATCACATATTTGGTATGTAAAATATACACCTCAGTCCCTTGTCCTGGGTTCTGAAACCAAACACATGCCACCACACCTGGCCTTATGACAGTACATTAAGTATCATGAAGCTTATCTGAAATCATTTTACTTTTGGTCATGCTTTTCCCTCCCACAGACCTCACTGAATCCAAAGATACAAGCATGCAGCTTAAGTGATGGATTTATAATCATTGCAGACCAGTCAGTGATATTGCTTGACAGTATATGCAGATCACTTCAGTTGTTTCTTATATTCGGTAAGTCTGGC
The DNA here is from genome assembly GCA_019843965.1 of Rhynchomys soricoides. Classification (NCBI taxonomy): domain Eukaryota; kingdom Metazoa; phylum Chordata; class Mammalia; order Rodentia; family Muridae; genus Rhynchomys; species Rhynchomys soricoides. Next base: position 2,198,196 of record JADRCH010000214.1, on the reverse strand, counting down.
AGAGTCAAGTACCCGAGAGTCAACGAGGATTGATACTGATTTCTATGGGCCCTATTTTCTTTAATCCATTTATTTTGTTAATGATAAGAATATTTTCTCAGTAAAACCGAATAATTAATTCTATAGCAGTAGAATTGATAAGAAAGCATTCAATCTACAAAAGTGAACATCTTGAAATTTCAAGAAAAAAGTTAGTTCACTGGAAATTCATCAATCTTTTTTAATAGAAAACTGTATCCAGTTTTTTCATACTTCAAACATAAATGTACTTTAATAAAGAAAATCCTATTTCTTATATCTCTTTCAATGATTATTACAGTGAAAGGTAACACATGGATTGTGGGTGCACCTTGTGAAATGCTACGTAGTGTAAATGTAAAGAGAAATCACCTTTTGATATGAATGAAAATCCACTTTTTTAATCCATTTTTTATAAGAGTTGGGCCGTGGTCCTGCACATATGTAAGCCCAGAACTTGGGAGGCAGAGGCAGGCAGATCTCTGAGTTGAGGCCAGCCTGGTCTACAGAGGGAGTCTTGAAAAACTGGGAAATCAAGGAATGATCTTAAGAAAATCATCAGCACTTATTGGGCCTTAGATTCAAAGGGTGCTGAGATAAAACCTTGCCTCAGAATTTTTAAGGGGAACATGCATGTAAGCAAGTATTTAATTTTTTGGTTGGTTTTTGTGGTATTTATTCAAACAACTCCTCCTTTTAGTAACACATTTGAATCCCAATGTTTGAGCTCATGTGTGTTCAAGTTCATAATCTTGTCATGTTTTGTATTTGTGCATGTGAAGAGAGTAGGTTGCCAAGTTCCTATTAGTTCTAGGGTAGGTCATAGTGTAATAATCTGTTAGAATACATGTGTGAGATAAGGTC
>JADRCH010000214.1:2186300-2197304 GCA_019843965.1 Rhynchomys soricoides | reverse complement strand
ATAATTGTTTGAGTTAACATGGATTTAATAATGAATTTGGTTGTGGTGTGAAATCCCAGCACTTTGGAAGTTGAGGCTGGAGAAATGGGAGTTAGAGGCTAGCCTAGACTACATACCAAGTTCCAAGGTCAGCCTAGGTTATGTAATAATACTGTATCCAAAAAAAAAAAAAAAAAAAAAATTCTTTAAAGAGGTGGAGAAATAGCTTAACTGTTAAGACCACTTGCTACTCTTGCAGAGGATGTGGTTTGGTTTCCCATCACTTATGTGGGGGCTCATAATTTTAGTTTCTGGGCTCTGATGCCCTCCACAGACTCAGACATAACATTTAGGCAAAACACACATAAAATAAAAATAAATACATCTTTTAAAGGGAGAGTCACAGTTTTCTCTCCCTGAGACAGGATTTTTCTGTGTAGCCCCAGCTGTCCAGGAACTTGCTCTGTAGACTAGGCTGGCTTCAAACTTACAGAGATCCGCCTGCCTCTTTCCCCCCACTCCCACCCCAAGTGTTGGGATTAAAGTCGTGTACTATCAGGGCCTGCTTAAGAGTCACAACTTAAAATAAAACTTGAAATGATTTTTAAGTGACAAGTCAGTGATTATGCTGAAATTAAGTGAAAATATTTTGGAAGATTGTCCTGTTTTGTTGTTGGTGGTGGTTTTTTGTTTTTGTTTTAAGCAAGTTTATTTTATTTAACCCAGGCTGCCTTTAAACTTGTGATCCTAAACCAATAATCCCAGCAATGGGGAGGTGGAGGCAGGTGGATCTCTGAGTTTGAGGCCAGCCTGATCTACAGAATGAGTTCCAGGACAGCTGGGACTACACAGAGAAACCCTTTCAATCCTCCTGTTATAAACATACACCGCCATGTCCAGCATAGATTGGTATAAATTATTGACTTTTTTGGTGTGAAAATTTGCAATTTTTAAGTTGAAATTAAGGATTATTGAAAGCCACCTGTAACTTGGATTTGAAATTTTCAGATACTGACGTGGATGTGGTTGGCCTGTGTCAAGAAGGAAAGTTTCTCTTTGTTGGGGAGAGAAGCGGCTACTTCCACTTTATCTACGTAACATCAAAGCAAACGCTGTTCACCAAGGTAAGGGCCATGCTTCCCTCTTCACCTAAACAGCCTTGGACAGCAAGTCCAGCGAGCATCACTTAGCCTGCGTTTTAAAGCTTAAAACAACAAAAAATCTTTTATGTTGAATTTGAGAATCAGATTGCAAAATCATACAGAGTCAACTCAAAAGTGAGAAGTGGCACTCTGGAAACACTGCGCATGCTTGTCCACAGTTTTCCATTGTCAAGCTGGAGAGTTTAGGTGCAGCAATTCTCAGTCTGTGGGTCTCAGACCTCTCAGGGGTTGCGTATTAGATCTCCTGCATATCAGACATTTACATGACAATTCATAACAGAATCAGGATTACAGTTATGAAGTAGCAATGAAATAATTTTCAGCACGTGGGACTGTTTAAAAGGGTCGCATCGTTAGGGAGGTTGAGAACCGCTGATTTAGGATGTGGTCTGTTACTGCCACATTAGTGGATGGGTCGGGTGTAAGCAGCAAACTCCCCACTTGCTGTTGTCTATCTCAGTTTACTCTTGCTGTTTGAAATTCATTTGTAATTAGGCTTTTGTGGAGAAAGCTGAGGATGAGCATCAGCGTGCTTACCAGAATCTCATTATTGAGAAAGATGGTTCAGATGAAGGTAAGTTTCTTTGAATTTTTTTGCATGGTTTTTGATGGCTACCCAATCAAGTATTCATATTTACACAGCATAGCTGTTATGTTCCTGTTCAGGGACTCAGGACAGCTGTCTTTTTTTTTTTTTTTTGGTTTTTTCGAGACAGGGTTTCTCTGTGTAGCCCTGGCTGTCCTGGAACTCACTCTGTAGACCAGGCTGGCCTCGAACTCAGAGATCCGCCTGCCTCTGCCTCCCGAGTGCTGGGATTAAAGGCGTGCGCCACCGCTGCCCGGCCAGTATTCATATTTATGATCATTATAAGTTAGTTGCTGTGCTACCTAAATCATGGTAAATTTTCTGTAAATACAATTAATATAAGAAAGAATTTTTTGTTTTTCGTTTGTTTGTTTTCTTTTTGAGACAGAGTCTCACTATGTAGCCCTGGCTGGCCTGAAATTCACTCAGCACACCATGCTGCCTCAAAGAGGCCTGCCAGCCTCTGCCGCCCGCTGGGTTGAAAGACTAGTGATACCATACCTGGCGCAGGTTTTTCCTTTTTGAGCAGAGTGAATGCTGACAGGAGGTATCTTCTAAGGTGGGAATAACACCATGAAAGAGCTTTACCAACCTTTTCCTTCATTGTGACATTCCAGTCCTTTAAAATATTTGTTGGCTTTAGCTTGTAAAATCTGTGTGTGTGTGTCTGTCTGTCTGTCTGTGTCTGTCCGTGTGCGTGTGTATACCCATGACCACATTCCCACTTACTAGCAGGGGTCAGAGGACAACTTGTGGGACTTGATTCTCTCATTGTACTATGTGGGTCTTGGGTTGTCAAGCTTGGCGACCTGCTGACCCATCTCCCCAGCCCTGGCATTTGTGACCAGCACAACTTAAGTGCTGGGGACCAATCTCTGGTGTTCCTCAAGGGAAGAAAGGACTCTTAACCATCAGGCAAAGAAATCATATTGTCTTCTTAAAACTTTGACTTACTGTGACTGTAGAGGCTGTTTCTGTGGTTAATCATTGTACTGGCTGATGGTGTAGGACCTGCTGTAGTCTCACACTTAAGTAATGCTGAGAGATTTTAGAACTGGTTCCCAGTATTGCTTTGGAGCGCCTATTCACCTGCCTTTTATAGAAACCAGTTTTGATTTTATTTCACCAGGTACCTATTATATGTTGCTTCTAACAAACAATGGATTTTTTTATATTACAAACCTCCAGCTTTCACAAATTGAACAAGGTAAAGTTTTCTTACTTATTTGTGACAGGGTTCATTAGTTTTCAAGTCTTCAAATATTCTTTTTAAGAGAATTTTAGTTTAGTTGTATAACCGTCGGTACGCTTAGACATATCTAGAGTTCACTTCACTCTTCTATGCTGAAGCTACGGTAGAATGTGAACAATATCATTTGGTTACAGCCTTCTAACAGCTTACAGCTTAACCGGAAAGAAAGGACAGCAGTAATACATGGCTTTGTGTGATACTGGAGGTAAGATCAGGGTCTTGTGCATACTAGGTAGGTGCGCCACCACTGACCGCCATCTCAGCTGCTAAGTGGCTTTTTGAAGGAGTGATTGAACACAGTAATGGAAATGACTGACTTAATACTGCAAAGTGAACTGGTGAGATGGCTTAGTAGGTAAGAGCTCTTTGTTTGAAAGCATGAGGACGTGAGTTAAAATCCCCAGCACTGTGTAAGAAGCTGGCCGGGCTGTGCACCCGCCTGTGACTAACTGTGGGTGCAGAGTAGATATAGGGGCTCCTCAGTGTGTGCTGGCTAGCCAGCACAGCTGAGACAGTGTTTCTGGCTCAGTGAGCTATCCTGTCTCAAGGCAATAAAGCAGAGACCAAAACAATAGAGGTAGACAACCGGAATCCTGTTCTGTCGTCCGCAAGTGCAAGCAACGGTGCATGTGCCCCTACACTACCATGCATTTATCATACACAACAAACACAAAATAATGCAGAGTAGCCATGGGTAGTAATCCAGTGGTATAGACTGTAAGCCTCACTGAGTCAGGTAAAACTGAGGAGTTTGTTTTGACAAACCTCACTAACATCTATTGCTTGCTAGATGCATGTTAGATCCCATGTATATGATTATGTTTTAAGATACATCATTTTTGATGGTGGGTGTAGCTCATGTTTTTAATCCCAATTCTGACAGGCAAGAGTACCTCTGTGAGTTCAAGGCCAGTCTGCTCTACATAGTTCCAGGACAGCCAGGGCTACATAGAGATCTTATCTCAAACAAACAAAAAACATTTAAGATAGACTATTTTTTTATAGTTAATGCAGGATCTAGATAGGTAGAAGAGGTGTTCTGAGCCAGAATGGGAAATGGTGAATACTCTACATTGCGGCTTGGCCTGAGGAGGCACGGGAGGTGGGGGTGGTGTAGAGGCACTTGATAAGGCTCTGTGCAATTAGCTGCTGGTGCCTTGTGTAAAGTTGGATCTCACAGGGAATGAATATTCTTGGTTAGAAAGAGTAACTTGTTGATCCTGACTTGTGCCCTTTGGCTTAGGATGCATTAGTTTCACTTTAACCCAAAGGAAGACAAGTCTTACTTTTAGTCTGTATATACCTGTAGATTGATACTGTGTTTAGATATACCTGTAGATTGATACTGTGTTTACATGGCTTTTTTTTTTTTCCCCTTTAATGAAGCAATTGAGAACACAGATTTGGATTCAGCCAAGAAGGTAAGCAAAGAAAATCATATTTTCTTTTTAAAACATTTACTTAGTATGAATGTAGAGGCTATTTCTGTGATTAATGATTGTACTCACTGATGGTATAAAATCTGCTGTAATGTTAACCCTTAAGTAATTTTTCTGTTTAAAAACAGAGGATTGATTTAAACAGCGTCTTATGTTTTCCTTGGGCATCCCATATATACATAGTATTCTAATGTTTTTTTTTTTTACAGTTACAAGGACAATTCAAATGTAGCTTTATTTCTACTGAAAATTACCACAGTTTTGGTTGCCTCAATCTCGTAGCATCTCAATCTGGAAAATTTGCAAGTGAAACTTCTGTGATAATGGGGGTAATTCTTTTTATAAATTTTGTTTTTGTCTAAAACATTTCTTTCTAGTTAAAGTGCAAGTTAATTTGTAATGTGACAGGAACAGAAATAAGGGCTAGAGGCTCAATGGTTAAGAGTCCTTGCTGCCCTTGAACACCAGAGATTGGTTCCCAGCACCCAAGTTGTGCTGGTCACAAATGCCTGTAACTCAGCTCCAGAAGATCTGCTGCCCTCTTGTGGCTCCTGGGTACCTGCACACACATGCACATACACACTCACATAAGTCATAAATAAAAATGAAAAAATAAATCATTTAAAAAGAAACAAGCCAGCATGATGGCACACAACTCTAATCCCATCATCCTGTCTCAAAAAAAATGGGCATTACAAAATTATCATTATAAAACGAACTAAGTAACCTTTTCTGCGTTGGGTCATTGGTGTTGATTTTCACTGGTCTGTCCCTGCACTTTTCTTCTCTTTTGTTTTTGAGTTAGGGTCTCACTATGTAGCCTTGGCTGTCCTTGAACTCCGAGATTCCACTTGCCTCTGCCTCTCTTATGCTGGATTTAAAGGTGAGCCCTACTGTGCCAGCAGCTTTTGACCCAGCAGGGTTTTGTTCCTCCCCCTGGCTGCTCGACGAGAGCAGCACCCATGGCCATGCCTCAGACACTAATCTCTGACTCAAGTCTGACCACTGCAGCTCTCTCATAACATGTTCAAGTGCTGCCATTATGCAAGGAGGGTGATCATAAAAGGTCTATTGGGAGATCCTCCTGCCTCCACCTTCTCTGCATTGGGATGAATGGCATGCACCACCAGGAGCAGCTTTTGTTGCTTTGTTTGTTTGTTCTTTTTTCTTTTTTTTCTTTCTTTCTTTCTTTCTTTCTTTTTTTTTTTTTGATAGCTTTCTTTCTTTCTTTTTTTTTTTTGAAGGCTGTGCTTATAAAGTTGGAAGAGGTTCTTTTTCTTTAGGGGGAGATGTTTGAGTATGTACTCAAATAGTCAAGTGATAACAACGAGTTGTGGAAACCTCATTGTCCTTCCCAGACTTGCCTTCATTTATTTATTTGTTTGTTTGTTTATGCGTGTGTGTGTGTGTGTGTGTGTGAGAGAGAGAGAGTGAGAGAGAGTGAGAGAGGGAGAGGAGTTTTGGGCGGCTGCTGAAACCCTAACAGGGTGTCAGATCAGATCTCTTGGAGTTGAGCTACAGGCAGTTGTGGAACACTGGTAGTGGATGGTTGCAGACAACCTCAGGTCCTCTGGCAGAACCGCAACCACTGAGCATCTCTTTAGTCGTCTCTCCAGTCAGTTCTTAAGCTAAGAGAGACACAGATGAAAGCTCCTTGGTACCACTTGTTAAGGCCCATGCCTGCAAACCTGTCCAGTTAGGAGGCTCACACAGGAGGACCTTAAGTGAGGCCAGCCTGGGCAACAGCAGGACACTGCCTGAGAATGAAATACAAGTGGCTGGGGATATAGCTTAGTAGTAGAGTGCTCACTTAGCTTAACAAAGCCCCAGGGGTTCATTCTCCAGAATCTTTCCAAAGGAACCACATACGCACATGTGCTTGAACTCAGAATGTGTACAGCTTATATGTGCATCTGCTTTGTGCGGTTCCCTGAAGGTTTGGGTTTAAGATTTCCAACTGATGTCCTGTTTCACTTTTCCAGGGAACTGGTAGTTGTGCATTCACAAAATGGGAATTAGATTCTACCAAGAAAGAAATGTCTCTTAAGAACTTTGTGGACACAGACATTATTAAAGGTGATGATAAGCCACTGATGCTACTTTCTTTTGCACTCTGAAATGTCCCAGGCTGGGCTCAAATATGCTGTATAGATGAGGCTGACCTTGAACTTCTGATCCTCCAGCACAGGTTTGCCCTGCCATAGGTAATGTATGTACTACATAGGATTAAAGGGTGTGTCTGTGTTTGTGAGTTTACAAACAAATTCAGGTAGGTCCTCTGGCAGAATAGCAAGCTCTCTTAACCACAGACTGAGTGGAGGTCAGAGGGCCTCCTGAGAATAATTCTCAGGAGTTATCCTCTTTCTGCTTTGTGGGTTTTGGGTTTGATCTCAGCTTGTCAGACTTGGTGGCAGTTTGATCTCAGCTTGTCAGACTTGGTGGCAACAGCCCTTTTCCCTGAACCATCCTGCAGGTCCTCTGACCCATTTTTCTTTCTTTCTTTCTTTTTTTTTAAATTACATTTGTTTAGCTTGTACATTACGTGTACATATTTGGTTACCTTAATGTATGTGCATGTATCTGGGAGAATGGTTCTCTCCTTTCATCATGTTGGTCCTGAGGATTGGGCTCAGGTTCTCAGGTGTGGCAAGTGCTTTTATGCACTGAGCCATCTTGCCCACCCCGGTTTTGTTTTGTTTTGTTTTTGTTATTTTGTTTGTTTTGTTTTTGTTTTTTTAGATGGCTCTTACTATAGTCTAGGCCGATTATAGTAGCCCGGACTTGCCTCAAATCTGAGCGCTTCTTCTGTGTGATTTTCCGTATTGGTGGGAGTACAGGTACAAGCCACTTTTCTAAGCACAGACCATTTTGTTGTCATCATAAAACAAGCCAGATTCACTTGGTGACTTCCGTGTTTGTGACGTGTTCAGTTGTTACCTTTGTAGTTCTTCCCTTTCATGAAGACGTGCATTTACAGTTAAGCAGGGTCCTACGTGAGATGAAATAAAACCCTTAGACACCTCCCTTTCTCTTTCAGGTGTAAAGTCACTTCAGCTGATTGACAACCTGCTTTTTGTGCTCGATACTGATGTACGTTCCTGAGACTTCTTTACTGGTTTCATTTACTATGAACATTGTTTTGTTCGTTGAGCCTTTGTGCTAGGGAGTCCGCTCACAGCCTCATTAATGCCACACGCGCATTCTACCACTGAGCTACGCCTTCCACCTGATAATACATTTATTAGTAAAAGCGGTAGACAAGGATCTTAGTTGGGGTGCATGACGATCTGTGCCGTGCTTCCTCTCGGTGTGCACCAAGAAATGTAGCCTGAGGTTTAACTCTGAAATCATGGATGTCTAAATGAGTGTCTTTCCTGTAGAATGTGCTGAGCTTGTGGGATGCTTACACTCTTACTCCTGTGTGGAACTGGCCTTCTCTTCCCATAGAGCAGTTTCTCCTCACGACAGAAGCAGATTCTCCCTCATCCGTTACCTGGTATGTCGGGGGGGGGGGGTGTCTAGTTAGTGATTTCTGTAGTACCAAGTGTCTGCCTGGTTTTGTTCAGGTCATTTACTATGTTTTGTGTTTGAAACCACACCTGAGATGGCCTGTCAGAGGAAGGACTGATTCATTATTTGCCAGTTTCTATTTGGCACAAATAGATAATATAATGTGAGTGTCTACATAATTATGGTAGAAACAGAATCTGGGCTGTGTACAGGTGAAACAGAATCCAGTCTTAACTTGAGTTTCTTTTCTCTTTTAGGCAAGGGATTACAAATCTCAAGTTAGTCACCCTGACAACTACAACGAAGGAGAAGGTACCGGGAGACTTAACTTCACATTTGTCTGTTTTATGAGTTGGAAATCGTGATTACTAGCCAGTTAATGCTCATAGCATGCTAAATTAACATTCACATAGACCTTGACAAGCAAGAATTAATATGCAGAGCCCAGTTTTCAAAAAATGGATGAAAATCTTGGCACTTCATTTCTTTCTTTCTTTCTTTTTTTCAGAGAGGAGGAGGCAAGCAGCTTTTGTTTTTTGTTTTTTTTTTAAAAGATTTCTTTATTTATTATATGCAAGTACACTGTAGCTATCTTCAGACACTTTTTCTTCTTGCTCTGGCCCTGCTCGCTGTAGCTGTCTTTAGACACACCAGACGAGGGCATCAGATCTCATTAAGGATGGTTGTGAGCCATCATGTGGTTGCTGGGATTTGAACTCATGACTTTTGGAAGAGCAGTCTGCGCTCTTAACCGCTGAGCCATCTCTCCAGCCCTGGCACTTCATTTCAAACAACTTTTTAGGAACTAAAAATAAGCTGGGCAGTGGCAGCACTCAGGAGGCAAAGGCAGGTGGATCTCTGTGAGTTTTAGGTCATCCTGGTCTACAGAGCTACACAAAGAAACCCTGTCTCTGGAAAAAAAGTTGTAAGAACTTATTTGAGCTAGATGTGGTATCTCACGACTGCAGTTCTAGCATTCAGGAGGCTGAGACAGCAAGGTCATGAGTTCAAGGCTCTCCTGGGTTGTATATAGCAAGTCCCCGTGTCAAAAAGGCAAGGGATAGAGATGAAAGAGTAGCTACCTAGTGTGTGCAAGGCACTGAAATTAGCCTCCAGTGCTGAAGAAAGAAGGAAAGAAAAGAGCAGAGAAGGGGAGAAGGGAAAGAAAGGGCGGGGATGGAGGAAAAGGCATTTACTAGGTTGGCTGTTGTGGAGGTCAGCAATCCAGGAGTGGAGGTGGGGCGTTCTGCACATGTTTTCATTCAGCAGGGCAGGTGGGCTAGAGCAGTGTCTCCTTCTTAACACAATTTGGTGTGCAGCATTATTATAATAACAGTGGCTTACATGGTAACCGAGTGATGCGGCTCGTGTGTTTGGCCTTGCACGAGTTGTTTTAATAGATGTCTTGACGGGGAAGAGCTGACTTGTGCTGATAGGTTTATATTTTTCATTTCTCACAGATGAGAAACGTCATCATTTATTCTTTACCTGCGATGGAAATACTGTATTCTTTGGAAGTATCGAGTGTTTCTTCTTTAGTTCAAACAGGAATTAGCACGGTATGTTTATGCAGATTTTTAACTACTTTGCTATAATTTTTTTTTTAAATTTTTATGAGTAAGAAAAGCATGAGTGGAGTTTAGTGCAGTACTTCACCTTGTCTCTGACTTATACCTTTGTTCATTATTAACAAATACTCGAGAGACCCAGCCTAGTCTTCATACAAATTAAGATAAAGCTTCATCTGCTATTTGGTTGTTTTATTTTTTTAAAAAATGTATTGTTTTTTAATTTTGAGTGTGTGTGTGAGAGGTGTCAGATCCGCTGAAGCTGGAGTTACAGGCAGTTGTGAGCCCCTGGGTGTTGGTCAGGGGCCTCCAGCTCCGGTCCTCTGCAGGAGCAACACATGCTTTCCACCTCTGAGCTGTCCACCCCTTACTCAGCTTCTCCGCTTCCTTTCTGTCTCCACAGGCCTATCGATGACAACGTTCACAGCAGCAGCGCATTGTTAAAATTCTAAAACTGTGTGGGAGGTAGTGTGCCACATCAGTGCATCTATAGAGTCTATAAAGATCAGAGTAGGGTAGTGAACTTTTTCATCTCCTTTTACTGTAAGAAATTAGGAATATGTAACAGTCACATGCAGTATGTGATATTTATAGTTTCATGTAAAAAGTATTCTGTCTTTTCTTTCCAGCCCCTGCTCCTGGAATGACGACTCTGAAACTGTTTATTAATAAATGCCTAGGCTATAAGTTTTGGCTCATTCCCTGACAGGCCTGTAACTTACCCATTAGAACTATTCGATGTCTTCCACGTGGTTAGTTCCCCTGCCCCAGTCCTGGCCCACTTCTTCCTTCGTGTCCTCCCAGGGTCTCTCTCCTTTTATTCTGTTCTCACTTCAGCTTCTTGCTGGTTTATGTCTTTCTGTCCATCTTACTCAAACCTTTCTCTCTCTGCTTCTTCATTCTGTCCTGAACTCAGCTACCTCTGGTCCTCTTGGCTCTCTTGAATCTCTTCCAATTTTACACTCTCACTGCTTCCCAGAATCCTTTCTTCCTGCCAGTGACCCACCTGTTTCCTGCCTTAGCTCATTGGTCATTGGCTTTTTTATTGACAGGTGTTGCTTATAAGAGATTCTCTCTATATTTTCAGATTGTGATTTTGTTTGTTTGTTTGTTTGTTTGAGACAGAGTCTCTCTGTGTAGCCTTGAGTCATGGAGTTCAATATGTAGATCAGAGTAGCCTGGAACTCACAGACTCACATACCGATCAATGCCTCCTGGGTGCTGGGACTAAAGATGTACGTAGCCATTCCCATTGATTGTGATCCTTTTCTTAAAACATTTTAGTACATTTATTTCATCTCTTTACACACACACACACACACACACACACACACACACACAGATGCGGGCGCACACTGTGTTTTCCCATACATTTTGAAACTTGTATATTTTTTGACTTATCGCCTTTAAATTCTCTAATGCATTTTAAGAATAAGACTATAGGGTTAGACTATAGGGTTAGACTATAGGGTTAGACTATAGGGTTAGACTATAGGGTTAGACTATA